>CAJNDT010006059.1:0-10000 GCA_905221615.1 Symbiodinium sp. CCMP2592
AGCTCTCTTGCGTCTCATTACATGGGAGGAAGCTCTCAGTGATTTCTTGTGGAGGATGAGGTAGAAAATCTTTCTTTTTGGAAGCTAGGGGAGCTCTGTCCTTTCTTGCTAGGAGCGATGTCTCTTCTATCTTCTTAATTAAGACGACAAGGCGACATACCAAGAGGTAAAAAGGGATGCTCTCTTCTGTTGCCACGAATATCCTGGGGACTCTCTTCTTATTTTGGAGCATGAGGTCTTTTCCTTTTGAAGGCTGAGGGATGACCAGATGTCTCTACTTGAAAATTGGGGGGAGCTCCACCCTTTCTTCTTGAGCATCCCCCCCCTTATCAAGAAAGAAAGGAGGTCTCTTCTTGCAGAAGGGTAAACGGAGCCCTCTTCTTTCTCGTCAAGTTGGAGCGGCCTGCTTGATTTGTTGAGATGGCGCTTTCCTCTGCCCCCT
The DNA here is from genome assembly GCA_905221615.1 of Symbiodinium sp. CCMP2592. Classification (NCBI taxonomy): domain Eukaryota; class Dinophyceae; order Suessiales; family Symbiodiniaceae; genus Symbiodinium; species Symbiodinium sp. CCMP2592. The sequence goes on from CAJNDT010006059.1 coordinate 443, forward strand.
TAGATTGCTCTCAGTCTCTTCTTGTCGAGGATGAGGCAGAGGATTTGTCTTTTCGGGAGCTAATTCAGAGGACGGGGTAGAGGGCTGCTCATGTCTTGTTGAAGGCTAAGGGGAGGACCAGACTCTTCTTTTGAAGATTGAGACAGTTCAGTCCTCACTTCTTGAAAGCTATCTCTCTTCTATCCCTTGAGGAGAAAGAGGGGACGACAAGGAGATCCTTTCTCTTGTTGTCGACTAGGAGGCAGCCGGAGTTCCTTTTTTCTCGTGAAGTTGGAAGGGTTCTCTGCTCCTTGGAGATGCTGCGGTAGGGGATGTGCCAAGGGATCTCTTCCTTACCCTTTTGGAGAAAGAAGCTCATTTCTTGCGGATGACGAAGCAGCGAGCTCTCTTCATTTATCGTCAGAGGAGATGGAGAGTTACCAAGAGGTAGAGGAGCTCGCTGCTAGAGATCAGCTGAATGACTTGGAGGGACTTTCTCCGTGTTTTCGTTGAGGGGTGGGGAATCTCCGCCCTTTCTTCTTGAGCGTATGCCCTTGTCCATCTTTTGAAAAGGTAAAGGAAATAATCAAGATCTCTTTCCGTTGCCAAGAGAGAACGGAGGTTTCTTCTTCTGGTGCGTATGCTGTTCTCCATCTTTTCGGGATCCAATCCCCTGATCAAGAGAGAGAGGAGTTCTTTTCTTTCCGACCGATGGGTAAACGCAGATTTTTGAATTCTCGTGAAGTTGGAGGGGCCTGTTTGGTTGCTGCTTGTCGCTTTCTTTGTGTTAGCTTGCTGTCCGACTCAGGTCTTGTGACACAAACCTGACATTAACAGAATGTTGTTCCAATACGTGCCCTAGCTCGCTGGGACCAGCTCGCCGGCCTTCGTGTGAGGATGTATGACCACAGCAAAGCCCGAATGCCAGCTTCCAAATAGACCCTGTTTAAGCCAGCCCCCCCCCCCCCCCCCCAAAGCTTAGCTTAGTATACAATAACCTACTAGACAGGATTAGGCCATTCCGTCCCACATTGCTGATGTACTGGAAGAGACTGCACTATGGTCTGCAGATGTCTGCAGGGCAGCAGGATCTATAGGGCTCCAACTCTCCGGCGTGATCTGCGGCGTCAGGAGGTGTCCGTACCTGACGGCATCACGTGTAAAACACAAAACATATCATGTTTAACTGTTGGATGTAGTATGTAGAAAAATATACTGCCTAGTTTTTAAACATGTACACCCCAGCACTCTGAGAAGGTGAAAAGTGTGACTTCCCTTTGCGCCACTCTTGAAGGCCAACAGCCGTAGCAACTAGGCCCCGGATGATGGCATTTGGAGAAGGTGCTGACTATCATCGTTGGGCTCTTTCTTCACTTGAAACAAAGCTGCCGCTGCCCGTACATCCCAATGGATTCCACTCTTGCGAAACCCTCTACTGAGGAAGGGGACAGGAAGCTACTGAACAACAACAGCTTTCCGCAACGATGCAATCTGTAAAACTCAAGAGCAACGAAGCCAAGCAGTACCGGCAAGACGTCACAAGTGCAAAGCACGCGAACAACTTATTGTTGGCAATGCAACAACGCTTCCTCGCCGTTGAGAGGTGTTGGCCGGTTCTGCGACCCTAAGCCTTAGACGCACACTATAGGTGTTTGGTCATGTTCTCTGTATGCATCCGAGCTGACAAAGCAAATCCGAGAGCTTCTACTGCATCTAGATTACTTGTCCTGAACTCTGAGCTTGAGCCTCAGACACCCTCAGCACAGCTCAGACTAAACCCTGCACCAAGTTCAAGCTACACCTCAAACTATATGAAATCCTGAACCCTATAAACCATGCTCTGCATGCCAAGTCAAGGGGCTGCGATTCACTCACCACCGCCTCCGCAAAGCAAGGGGACGATCCGGGATTCGAGGACCGGAGTCGTCACATTCTTACTCTGAGAGCATGAAAACAACCGCTATCGTTTTTTTGGTTAGACTAGACGATTACATGTCCATGTATAACACCATTATAACAAAGCGTAGTCTCAAAGAGGGCTTACGTCTGCGGGGTATAAGGCTCGGTATGTAAGGTTTGATGTTGGTGGAAGTTCACTCGGTACAACTCTCCTCAGCAAGATACCCTTGCAACCATGGATCTTCGTTCAGAATTACTGCATGGGAGCCGGAGAGACCCCCCTGCATGCACCACACTAGCCAGTGATCTAGACCCGTGTCAGCTAGCCTCACGAACCAGATAGTGTTACGTCCAAACTGTCTGTCTGTCTTTCTGTCCCTGCCTGTTTGCCTGTCTGTCTTTGCATCGAATTGTCCGCAACGGTGTCTGTATGTAAAGAGCATGCAGGTAGTCTTGGGGCCTGAGTATGTAGAAAACTTATCCTTCTCGGTGTCCCTAATGCATAGCATGAACAAGTAAATCATTCGGGCTTTCATCTTGTGTGTGACATTCATGATGCCCACCTCAAGGCTGTGAAGACGCTGTCGGAGCAAAGCGTTCTCTCGCTGCAACGCCTGCCACAACTTTTCAACGGTTCGCTGGGTCGCTGTCGCGGCACTTACGCCTTAAGATCCGCACTTGCAGCCAAGAAAAGAGAACAACTCCGAAATCCTGAAAGGGCTGGCATTGGGGCTGGGGCCGCCATTGCCTTCGAGCCCGAAACATTATTACAACATGATGTCTGGAACCCCAGACCTTACTCAAAAGCCATCCCTTTGACGATGTTGTGCCTAGAAGGGCGCTAAACTGCGGCTTCGCAGATAACTATTTTACAGCTGGGTCAGGGCCCTATGATACGACACATCGGATTCACCGCTCAAGCTATCAGTAGAAGTGGTTCATTTCAGAAGAAATGCAGGAACTTCTTTACTAAACTCTTGGCGGCGGTGTTGAAGCCATGCCGGCTAGTGGTTGATGCAACTTAAGTTCGAAATTGTGCCCAGAGGCTGCAATGATTCGTTTTCGAACATCTCAAGAAAACCTAGGACGAAGTGTTTACTGGTCGAAGGATGTTTGGGAACATCTGAAGTCACAAATAAACGAAGCCTGCCTCCATAAAGAAGCATGAATGCTTGCTTTGTAAGCTATTGAGGGTTGTGTCGGCGGAAATTCCCCTGCAACGGCCTCCGACTGCTTCTCCAGCCATACAAACTTGCTCTGCTGCTTCGCCTTGCTGCTGTCAAGGGCACTGAACCTGTGTGTGGCGGTTTAGGGCTTATGAGGGGTTTAGGGCTTAGAGCTTATAGGGGCTTAAGGATTATAGGGGTTTAGGGTTGTGGCGTGTTTGTAGGAAAAGTGCCCTAGCAACTTGGGTCCATGTCGGTCATCAAAGATCCGACTTCTGCTCCAGGATTTTGGCTTAAGGAAGGCACCCTCAGGGTTGACATCGGCTTCCGAACCTAAACCTATAAGCCTTAGCCTTAACCCCCAAAGCGTTCAAAAGCTGAGGTCCTACGCCCACGAAACCTGACAGACCTGAGTCTCCAAAGTTAGGGTTTGGGGGTACTGAAGGACTTGTAAACCCACTGCCTTAATAAAACCGATTACGTGTTGCTATGCTCCAAACCCGAAAATACGCAAACTCCCTGAAACTTAGAAAGCCTCCGCCTGAAGTATTCAGGCTTTCCCTTGACAGCCTGTCAGGTTGGGGGGTGGACGAAGCTGGCTAATTAGAGATACTTCCGAGCCACCGTCATCATGGATAAACAGTATCATAATCACAGCCATGGCTAAGGCCTCAAAGGCCTTGAGCACTGAGGCTTGGATAATGAATTTGTAGTAGAGTTCCCTCAACTGGAGGTCTCTAGGGGTCTGCTGGATGGTTCAGGGTCTGGCATTGAAGGCGGTTCCGCGGATTCAGCATCAGGTGACTCTGCTTTCTCTTGTTGCGATTGTAACCGAGGTGGTACAATGGTTGGGCTGTCGTGCTGGAGAGGATATGTTGTTGTTGCAAACCATTAATTACAAGGCGCAAGCTGCTATAAGTCTGACAAGCGCCCGTATGAGCCCAGGCTGAACTCCTTACACACTTTCCAGCTGCAGCTCGGCATTGCTCTGAGAATGACCTATCTAAAACCGCAGCATGCAAAATCTTCAATCCGGCCGACAAAAACAGAACGGATCATAAGGTGTCTGCCGGTTTCGGAGCACCGTATGCTGAGTCGTCGCCACGCTTCCTTGCCTGGCCTCTCCGTGCTGAAAGGCTTACTTGATGTGAGTCTTTCAAAAGCAGTATACCTGCTAGCAATAGCTACTATTTGAGACTAGTGCTATAAACAATACTACGTATACCATTCGATACTGCGCGGAAGCTCCGGAATCTTTCAATGAAGCTGGGTTCTGCAGGCGGGAGAGTACGGGAGGAGCTAGAATGTGCTCACGATGCCTGTTTTGAGGCGCCAATTACGTCTGCCGGGGATGGCTTGGAAAATTTGGATTTCTGCTTTCGTGACCCAGGCTTCTTCTTCGCTCTTGCCTTGGATGCTGGCCCCTTCGGGGCTGCACAGCTTGAGTACCTTTGGCTACTCAACATCTCGCCGTCCTTGGTGACCTCAAGGGAGGCCGCTTCCTTTTCCTCCGTGGCAACTACGGAAATCCATGTCTCCTCATTCGCATCTTTCTGGGTCATCTCGCCAGCCGGCAGGCCCTGAGCTGTTTCGTGGAGCGTGGGTTCCGGCACCTCGGCCAGCGACATGGGTCGGGATCTCGAATTGCAAAGTTGTAGAAATAATTAATGACTGTAACTATAGTAATCATGGGATGACAAACAAAGGAGAAAGCTAAAGTTTAGTGATATCTGCATGTCTGACTGGAACAGAGTAGGAGAGTGAAACTACCAGCACTAACTACTACACTGCAGCTTCCAGACTTCTGCTCACCTACAACTCCCAGCACTCTAGGCACCACGTTGACTTTTCTTCTACCACGCAGCTACCACTGCTACTGCCACTTATGTTTACAATCTCTGCTATATCGAGCTCTGCTGCTGCTAATGTCGCTCTTCTGCCGCTCCGGTTGCTGGTGCTGCTCCTCTGCAGCAAAATCTCTAACTATCACCCAATTACGAGCCCTATCCCTGAACTCCTTAATTGGATCATATTCGAACCCCAAGTACCGACGACGGCATGTACGCTACACTGAGCTGCGAGCAGCACTGCACAGTGGTCATTGACACGACCGCACTTACTCAGGAACAGTGTCTTGTTCTTGACTGGAATTCCAAAGCTCAACAATCCCCGAGACCAACAAAACGGTATATACACATCTTGCACGCGCTCTTGTCACTGCGATAGTTTGTAAGACTCCTGCTTCTGGCGCAGGCCCAGCCGATTCCTGTGCAGCTTCTCCATACGAGTTGTTGACGGCGTCCTGAATCCAGAAGGAGCACGAAGGTGTCCGGTTAGTGTTTCATGGTGCCAGGTTCATTTTAGAGGCAAATATTTATAGTGATCCCGATCCGCAACAAGACCCAACAACCCTTACTAAATGCATAAAGCGCTGGATTCTTACTTGGATTCACGGAGGGTGCATTACAGGCGCATTCAGTAGGGACGACATTGGTGGTTTTGCACATTAGTCGACAGTCTTGAATTGGCAATTTCATCTGAATGCCGAAGTTGTTACCCTGCATCCTGCCACACGCCTTAACTTTAGGGCCTAGACAGCTGAATCATGCCATGACAGCATGTTTAACCAAGAGGTCCTCATCCATTTCGAAGTCGCAAACTTGAACAGCATAGCCTGTAATAGCAGACCCATTGCTTTAGAAATGCCCATGGGATCTGTCACAACCACGTGTGTGGCAATCCTACACACTGCTCACCACTCATGATACCCTCCTCCTTGTGTGGACTTTGGAGGAAGCCCCCTCAACTGCCAAACTACGAACATCTGGAAGGACAATTGTTATATGCGGGCCGAGCCTGCAAACAACCACGTGCTGAGAAGAGTGCTTAACATCTGCACCAGCATTTGGACAGCAGTGTCGACAGAGAACATGGCGGAGTAGGCCGTGATGCAACCGCAAAGGAACGCCTCGGAACGCTTCTCCTCCTCAGCTGCAGCCGAGTTCTAGGAGGCTAGGATTTGGGCGCAGGGTTTGCGTGCCACCAGAAACAGCCACACAAACAGACTATCGTCAAAGCCCGAAATCGCCACCTACTCCATACTCCCTGTCAGGCCTCGCACGACCCACGATTAATTAATCCCACATCTTCGTCCCTTCGGGTGTGTGTGTGTGTACACATACCTCAATTTGCGAACGTCGTCGCCTCCAGCATGTCCAGCAGATCCTTCCGCACGAGGCCTCTGTGTGCACTTTGCCGCACGGCCTGCTCAAACCAGCAACACTCATTCTGAGGTTTCGGGACTCAGTGCGCAAAATACCCTAACTCACAACAAGGGCTCAGGGGCGCCCTCTGTTCGGGCGTGACATGGTTTCGTGATACTCCAATATACATGCCAAGGGTAGAATCAGCGAGCCTCGGGCAAATTCCAGGGGGCGAGCACGAGCACCTGCTTGAAGGTGCTACGGACCACCACGAAAGCTGTCACTGCAGCGAAAACATACTGCTTCGCCATGAGAAAAGTGAAGATGGTGTTGACGTCAAGGCCCACATCCAACAACCAAACAGCCACACTTGGCCACAGCCCGCCACCTTGGTGCCAGGGCCAAGTCAAAGTGACAACCGGCACAATCTTTCTCGGCAATTCCTCCTTGGTCATCGCCATCGCGGGGTTAATCCTAGCGTGCAAACCTTGAATCTTGTCTTTCGGGGTCTTCAACAACTCCCGGACTGCGAGCTGCTTCAGGCCGTCATGTGTAGCACCGCTCCCGGCCCTTTGTTTGAGCAGGAGTTGCACGCAACGGCACATGACTGCACAAAGCAGGCATGCCAGGTACAGGACGAGGAGCCATGCTCCCACCTGCTCCAGAGACTGGTACAAGGTGGCGGCGCTGATTTGCGAGCCCCCTTCAAAAAGCCAGTGATCATGCAGTCGACTTTCATGCCACAGTCTCAACTTTGACCGATACCAATCCTCGTAGGAAGGGTTGATCAGGTTCTGCATCCACGCAATCGAAGGCATACTTGCAAAATCGTCGCCGTAACCGTAACTGACTGCAGCATCGCTGACAACATGTACGTTCACCAGGATGCCCAAAAACAGCGCTGTGCGCAAAAGGGCAATGACCTATGCAAGCAAAACCGTTTCTCGCTTTTCTGACTCTTCGGAATTCGCTCGTGGATTTTGTGCTATAGTACTCCACCTATTGCAGCCCTCCATGGCGCTCACTTAAACTTTCGTACAGTCGTAAACAGCCGCAGTTGCTGCGGAGACCATCACCCCCACCGCCATCACCACCAGAACCCGGGGTGTTGTCCACACTCAGCCTTGTTTGGCTCATGGGGTTAGGGGGCTTTGCGTAATTCGGGTTTGAGGATTTCGGGATGTTTCGAGGTAATTATTTAAATCACGTTTAAAGCTTGGGATTGTTGAAGGTTCAGGGTTTGGGGTGTGTTTATAGTCAGGTAGATCGGTATATGTGTATATGTAAAAATATATTCGTTGATTTGTTTATGTATGTGTATATGTGTACGTACATGTCGCCCCACCCATGATCTACCGTCGGGGGGGTTTGGGAGTGGGGGGGGGGAACACGTATAGTGCAACTGCAACTGTTATGAGCGGGAAGTCTCCCGCTGCGTTGCTGTACTGTACGATAAGTGATGTCGTGTCTTCTACTGTGTTTTAATGCGTCCTAATACCCATATACGTCAGGCACGTAGACTGAAAGTTCATACTGTTTTGCGTCGGAGATTGAGGCTTAGGATCAGCGTTTAAACGTTGTGAACGGGCCTGAATGGTTAGACTAGGTCTTTATTTTTAAAGTTATAGAAAGACGATTCGGGAACGTTGTTGCTCATTATTCAAGCTTCTATGTGTCGAGGTGCTGTTTCATTATTATGCACTCCGATTCCTTTTTGTGGATATCGTAAAGACTACACCGAAACGCGGTTCAAAGCAGGATCCTGTACCTGGTGTTTGTTGTTTTCATGATCCCGGCGCTCTGAAGCGTTTGAAACTGTTCATGATATGGGATTTACTCTCAGCTGAAGAAGTGCAAATCCAATAAATCAATGCCAAGACCGGTATAACATCCAACAGTATTGTACACGGGATCTGAATCTCATATGAAACGAATCTATGATGTTCACTATTATTTTCCTACTGGTAGATGATTAGGGGATGTAGTCATATTTGATAGCCTGTTTAACTACTACTTGAATGACACCTGGTTGGTATGTTCACAGCATGTGATTGAATATTGGTTTGGTATTGAGCTAGCATTCAGTATGGGGTTACATATGTTGACCATGTAGTGAGCATCATTTAGAAACCATTTTTATCAGAGATGTAGTGAGTTTTGACCCCACGTTAGACTAGTCCTTACCTATACAGAACAATATTGGTTGTATACGGTCAGCACTGAACAAATATCAAACAAACCCTAAAGTTATCGTCCGATAGTTTTTCGTGCGTTCGTCAACATCAAACAACAGTTTTCAGAGATGTTTAGTAATTCCTGATGTCCCTTGGCTTTTGATATTCATGAGTTATTCCCGAAAGTGTCAGCTCGAGTTCTTCAGTGGATGTCTCGTGGATTAGTATAGATTAGTGAAAGTTGAGTCTGTTGCGTATTAAACTAACGTATTTTAAAGCCGGGGGTGATTCCGTAGGGGATGTGTCCCCAGGTTCTCGGATCTCGTGGGCGCGAGGTTTCGTGGACTTTGGGGGGTCGAAACATGGCTTGCGTATCGTGTTTTACGAGGGATCCTGAGTGTCAATCGCGCTCCTTCGCAAAAAACGATGTGTCGTGCGGGTGAGGTGGCTGGCATTGTGGCGCCGTTGCTTGTACCTCCCTTCGCGAAGTCCCAGGGACTTTCGTCGCAGGACGGTTTGTGGAGTTTGCAACCCTCGATGGGTGCCCGCCTCGTGTTTTCAGGAAGTCGTGCTATTGCATGTGCACAAAGTGACGTTGTCCCTGGGCGCGGTGGCGATTTTGGGCTTCGTACGTGAAAACCGCGCCAATAGTTGGGGAAACGTGTTTGGGGGTGGTAGCCTGAATGCGCCGGAGCTTCGGTGGAAATGGTGTTTCGCGGATGTCGTTTCAGAATTTCTCGGTTTTTGCGAGGTGTGAGGGGCTTTCGGGGATCTTCGAATTACGTGGGCCCGTGCGGGGATCCTGCGTCTCGCGTTTTGGAGCATTTTGAGGGAGGAGGTGTCCAGGCGAACAAGAACTGGGTATCGTGCGCGTCGATGTTTTGTATTGAGGTTTGAAGCTGACCACTGCAGGCTCGAATCGTCGAATTGGGGATGGCGAGGAGGTGCCCGCGCGAGTATATCGAGTCATCGTGCGTGTCGATGCTTTGTTGAGCTGTTCGAGAAAGCTGGAAATTCGCAACCTTTACGGTGGGAACGGCGTGTCGTAGTGGATGTCATGGAAAAAGGGGAAGTGGCGCCGGAATGTGAAAAAAAAGCGATGGATCGTGAGTTTGGAGGTGTTTTTGGACGGTTCAA
>CAJNDT010006059.1:15000-55000 GCA_905221615.1 Symbiodinium sp. CCMP2592
ACAGCATAGCTGAGCTTGCGGCCTTCAACAAATCGCGCCACTGTGAGAACCACCAGTCGTTGCTGCCCTCGAAAGGCGGTGTGCACCGGCTGGCCAGACCACCGAGAGAGCAGCTCCTGAAGTGCATGGGATCCACCTGTCGTTGGAGCTGGCAGCAAAGCGAGCGGACCTCCCGCATCGGTGACCTCAGTAGTGTTTACATCCCTGACTTCCCAGGGTCGTGCAATCGGAAAGGCGGTAATGCCTGCAAATAAGGCCACTAGAAACTCCGAAGCATCTTGTTGTTGGCCATCATAGCGCCAAGCGGGAGTAAGATGGCGAAGCGTGAAAGAGGAAGTCAGGGTGAAAGGAGAACCAGAGACAGAATCAGCCACTTCCTGATGGAGGGAGGTGCTTGCCCCTCCGTGCTCCAGCAAGATGCACGTCGGCACCAGGGCCGAAAGCGTTGAGTTAACATAACAGTAGTTGGAGATGTTGCGCAGCAAGCGAGGAGCAGCGAGCGCGCCGTCCTTTGATTCTACTGTCCCTGACTTCGGTGGCAGGGGGCCTGCAGGCGTTGCCTGGCGAGTCTGGGGCGTTGCTCCAACAGCGGTGGTATCGTCCCGTGTGGGTGCGTTGCCTTGTGTCGTGCCAACCGCTGGCATGTACCTGCGTAACGGTCCGCCCTGGCAGCGGGAAAGTGCATGAACCAAGTCATAAAACAGAATCTGAAAAAGGATCGGACATTGTGCCGGATGCTGCCTCTTATCCGTAACAGGCTTGCGGCAGCACGGGCAAGGCATGCCCTTGACAAGGGTCAGGCCTGATTTGCTGCTCTGAGTTGCAGCTGTAGCGCCATGAGCCGCCCATTCAGGTTTGTGGGCCTGCCGGATGTGAGACTTGAGCTTGGTATTGTCCGGGGTCCAGAACCCACACAGCAAGCAATGTGACATAAGGTCCTGAGACTCATCAGATCGTCCGAGCTCCACAGCCGTGTGTGTTGTCAGAGTGTCATGCAAGCGCTGCTGCCTGGGATGCAATCTGGGCTGATGCTGCGAATCCAAGGGAGGGTGCGCCGCGTCATCCAGCTCCTGTAGCCTAGCTGGCTCCGAGCAGGCACCTGATAGCAAGTGGTCCTTTAAGCCCTTCATCTGAGGGAATTGCCTGTTGCAGGCCGCACACTTGGGGAGCCCTCCTACAGAGAGGGTGTGGGAGAAGCCTCGAGGGACATATCTGATGACCGAGCCTGGATGCTTGCGGGCCTGGTGGGTGCGAAGACCGACCTCAGTGTCGAAGGCCTGAGCACACGTTGGGCACACGAAGGACGGGGGGGCCTCCTGCTGTGATGTGTCCTTAGAAAGTTGCTGCAGAACGTCTGCATAACTAGTAGAGAGTGCCTCCGCCTGGAGAAGCGCGCGCTGGGTTAAAGAGATGTCCCCCGCAGGAGTTTTCCGCCGTCGAGCACCTAAGCGCTTGACACGATTGGCCTGTCGCGCCTGCAGCTTACGGACAGGGTCCATGATCTCATGGGAGGCGTAGAGGTCAGCCGTGGATATGTGTGTCAGGTGCGCTGGCTTGTTCAGGACAGCTCGAATTTTGCGAGCGTGCCAAGCCCGCAACAGTTTAGCTGTCTCTAGGGTCAAGCCCACATCCACCAATCCAGAGGCTACTGTGGCCCAGACAGTGCTATGCCAAATGTGCAACCGCGATGCAGGCCCCGCCGTTCGTCTGTTGTGAACGAAGCGGCGTACCTGCTGCAATTTCACATTGCCCTCCTGCAACCGGAACTTGAGAGTAGCCTTCTCGAAGTTGGAGTAGGAGAGCATGACGCCGAGATACTTAAAGGACGTCACCAGCGGAAAGCCCTCGTGAGACTTGGACTCTCCCAGTCTCCACATCTTATGGCGGGTTCCGTCAGGCGCGGTGCGCCAATAAGTGTGCTTGGAGATGGCGCGTTGCGCCTGTTGGCCCTCGAGTTTGACCATAACAGTGCATTTTGCACCGTTGACAGCAAATCCATGGCGACGGACCAACTGCAACAATTGCTCAATCAGAGCATGAGCGCGATCCAGGTCCTCCATTGAGTGGATGTCACGGTGAACCGTAAGGTCATCTGCGTAGCCCGTGAGGTAGTCCACCACGGCTCGAACCCCAACAAGAGCTATGAGCTCCCGGAAGATGGTGCCCGTAAGCATGGAAAAAAGTGTGGGGGCAAGCTTACACCCCTGTTTAATGCCCGCAGTGGACTGGACCGTGTCCTCTTCACCCTGGGTGCGAAACGTGTAAGCACTGCCAGCATGCAATGAGGCAACTAGGTCAATGAGGTCTTGCGGGACTCCCGCTTCCTGCAGTGTGCTAAGCAAGTCTGTTCTGCTCACCATGTCAAAGGCTTGTGACAAGTCTAGTGCAAAGCAGATGCCACCTACTAGCTGGGGACGAGTTCGTCCCGAGTGAAGCTGATGCCTGGTTCGTCGGGCCTCCTGGCAGTTATTGCGTACCTGAGTGACATGACCAACGACCCTGCTCAAGGCATCTGAAAGACCGCGATGTGGCTGGTAGGCAAATTGTGGGAGACCCCGAAGATAGTCAGCCGTGTAGGGAGACAGCTGATCTCTACAAGCCCCCGCCAGGCCCTTGCCGTCTGGTCGAATGATGCCGAGGGGACGTAGATTGCCAGGCTTCGTGGCCGGCTTGTTAGGCTTTGGGATAAAACACAAGTCAGCATCCTTTAAGGGCGGCTGAAGTACCTCAGCAGCCGGCAATGGGCGTTGCCCCCGAGATTGCAGCGATGCTGCTAGCGCCTCTCCCGCAGCCGCCGAGCAGAGCCGCCAGGCAGCCGCCGGAGCAGAGCCTTGCGGTACCGCCTTGTGCGGTCTGATGGAGCCTATGTGCTTGGCCAGCAGAGCAGCCGGGATTTCCGGCAGCGAGTCCACCTGGTGTGCGAGTGGCGGATGTCTGGCAAAGACCTGTTCCACGTGGTCTCTAAGCAGGCGGAGCTCAGAGGTAGAGTCCAACAGCAGACCATCCGGTCCCTGAAGCTGTGCCTTAGTTTGGGGTTCCCAAGGTCGGAGCTTCTTTAAGGTCTTATGTGCGATGTAGGAATCGTGTCTGGCACACGCCTCATCGACCTCAGCCTGGAAAGCTCGGTGTCGTTCCTTCTTGGCTAAGTAGAGAGCCTGCTTATGCCATCGATTCAGGTCCTCCAAAGACTGATCTAGGTCGGATAAGGTGGTTATGGAGTCCTCATGCAAAGAACGAATATGAGCGACTCGACTCCACATTCGCAGCGTCGCACGGTGCTGAGCAGTTTCAGGAGCTTGCTGAGGCCGTGGTTTGGGGAAAAACAGTGCAGAGGCCTCCAGCAGTACCTGATTAACTTCATCAGGCGTGTGAGTCCGAGAGGACAGACGCTGGCCCACCCAGTCTTGCATGCGACCGGCTATTGGCAGACCTGAACGGACAGCCGTCTCTAGAGCTTCCTTATGAAAGGTCGTGGAAGGACAAGTAGGCTTTGGCAGATTCCAGTGCTGGGTGGGTCTGAGTTGAGCCAAGACTGGAAGGTGGCCGCCCCTCTTCCATTTGCCGAGCTGAAGATCCTTGCACGGCCGAGACTGCTTTGCCAGGCCCTTGGCCGAGGCTTCTGAAGTGAGCAGGAAGTCAATTTGTGATCCCTGACCATTCAGGAAGAAAGTGTGACCTGCACCACTAGACCATGTGTTAAGAGCTACCAACCGATGGGAGGAGACTAAGGCTTGGAACGATTCATCCTGCATCTGAGTTTGCTCTGGCTTGGTGCTATACTGACCTACCAGACCCTCCTGCGGGGTCAGTCGAGCATTAAAGTCTCCTGCCAAGAGAAAAGTATCTCGCGCTGGAATGGCCCGTATCGCAGCCGACAGATCGCGGAGCAGGTGTGAGCGGTCATCCTTGTTCTGCTGTGGAGTCTTCTTAGAAGACCAGGCATGTTGGTAAACCGCTAGTACATGCACACGAGCCCCAAGCCACGGGAAGATGACCTGAATGAGCCTTCCCCGGCGTTGCTCGCGCCATCTTATCTTCTGCTTGTCTATCTGCGGAGAGAGAAGAACCATGACGCCGTCCGCTCGGCTTGTGTCGTGAACAGCCGGCTGCGTGGCAGCGCCTTGCTTGGGGCGTTGCCCTGAAGTGGCTTTACCTTTAGGTGCTCGAGCAGCCCCTTTTGTGGCGGAGCTTACGCAGTGCCAGCCTTCGACATCAAATTCTGCTGTCTCACTCCAGTGGGTTTCCTGAAGGACAAGAATGTCACAGACTGACTTGGCCTCCGTGCGAAGCCATGTCTTCACTTCTGCCCATTGTTGCATGCCAAGGTGCCCTGCATTCCAGGAAAGAACACGAAGAGACTTGCTGGCACGACCGCCTCTCGGGCGCGAGCGGAAACTGGCGGAGAAACCTGAGGGACCTGAAGGAGAAATCGTGGAGCTAGGCTGCACTGGGAGGGGGGGAGGGGAGGGGGGGGTGAGTCCACTGCGACGCAGATGTTCAGGCGTCAACGTACCATTCCGGTACGGGATGCTTTCTTGTGTTCTATGAACCTTATTGCAAGCCTTGCGAAAGGCCTTCTTGCGAATGCTCTCAAATGAATGCTGGTGCATTGGCGATTGCGCCGTCCGCTAGTTTCGCCGGAAAGAGAGAACTCGAACCGACTCCTTTCACCCTGCGGAAAAGGTGAAAACCACTACCGCTTACCTCATGCCAAGGTTGTATAACTGCAGACAGAGGTCCGGGAATTGGGACCCGGTAGATCACAGCGACACGCGGCTCCGGGAATAGCTATGGCTCAGTAAGAGGACGGTCCCTTAAGCTTCGCAGAAGGGGCACGTTGCGAGCCTCTAGCGTTGGTACCCAGAGCCTTGTTAGCAAAGCTACACAGCCTGCTGTGATCCATAGCGGCTACAACAACAGCAACAACAACAGCAACAACAACAGCAACAGCAGCAACAACAACAACAACAACCACAACCACACCAGCAACAGCAGCATCGGGAACAACAACAACAACAACAACAACAACAACCAGCAGCAGCAGCAGCAGCAGCAGCAACGACAAACGGCAAAAGAAAAGTACACGGCGACAGGCAACAAGCAGCAAGCAGCTAAACGATACCAGCCATGACCACAACAACGACAACCAGAACGACAACAATAACAAGGACAACGACCACGACGAAAGCGACGACAAGAAATACTATAGAAACGACAAAAAAACTCACGAAGAAGAAGCAGAAACAACAACAAGCAAGACAATAAAAAGAACGACAGCAGCAATACAAACCACCCACCGTCCCCATCATTTGAAACAGCGTTCCGCGGAGCTGAATGATTCATGGGTCAAGCCACGTAGTTCTGAATGAGATAGTCCATGGCAAATGCACTGCCACAAACTCACAACGAGCGCCAAGCTACTGCTGCAAAGGCGCCATGCCCAGGATCATGCACGAATACGCACGTAAATCATGGAAACCTCAAGGTTTACACGGAACTGGCTCAAATTGGGGTTCAAGTTGCCAGCGTTACCCTTGTGACCAGGAGGCTTTAACGTAACAAGCAAAGTAGAGGTGTTTCTACTGATGCTTTTTTGGCTCTCACCATACCTGTGCTTTGCTTCATGTTGAGCTTGATGGTCATCTTCTGTTCTGGAAACAAGTTCCAAGCGATTTGAAGAGCAAGTTGAGCTTGATCACCGGCACATGAGCATACGGGGTTGCGCCGGTGCTTTCGTTGGTAAGTCGTACTCCCATTGGAGTCACTGCGGCATGGAGATTCTTCATAGAGCCCACCCCTGGGAAAAAAATGATGAGAGAGGTACGGAGATCCCTTTTGCACGACTTCAAACGTTGTCCCCAAGCTTCAGCCATCTCTGAGAACTCTTTCCTTCCTGAGACTTTTGCTTGGGAAAGATCAACATTAGTCCTGAAGCCCGAGGGCACAAGCAGGTTCGAACCATCAGGCGAGGAAGCCCCTACAAGATGCTTATTGTGGATCCATCTCTTGCTGAGCCACCTGATCCCGAATCATCTGCATCTGAGGGGCCTGGACGAAAGAGCTTCCTGAATGGAGTGCAAGATATCCTTCTTGATCTCGCAAGTCAAAGACAGAAATTGCCGAATGAGATCTTGTCTTGATGACTCGAGTTTGCGATCAATCAACATATTAACTTCATAACATATTAACTTCATCTCTACCTACTTTGTGGTCTCTCAATCTCGGCAGCGGGGATCTACTTCGCGAGGCGAATCTTTGCGAGACCGAGCTTGATGCCACATTAGATGGGTTTGACCATAATATGTCGTAGGAGCCTTAAACCTCAAAATACCAAAGATTCGTCCTTATACTATAATTCATGTCGAAAAACCTTCTTCTATATGTTGAAGCACCCTTTTGCGAACGAAACCCAGTCTCTTTCTCTAGTTGGTCTTAATACTTCTATATCTTTGTGCTTGGGGGGGTATAAGTGATCTACAATCGGGCTGCCTGTAAGGATTCAAAAAGGGTGGAGGGAAAGGGGTCTGATAGACGGATATATAAAAAGCTTATTGATGTTCAAGATTTTCTAGATTTTGCAAAGAGCTGCAAGAGCGTTACTATGTTCTTTCCCAAGCGTATGGAATTGCCTATGCTTGCAACCTCGCCCCGCTACTGGAAGAGTATTATTTACACCTGCATATATTTGTATTCATTCATATATATTGATGACAAGAATTCTATATTATTTCAGGACTGTACATTTCTGAGAATACTGATATATTCCTTATTATGGGGAATATGACACTTACATCACTAGTAGTACTAATATACAATGAATTTCAAGAATATTCCAAAACTATAAAACATAAACATAAGTCTAGGGTCGAAGTCAAAATGAATTCTTTTGGATTACGGCATATTTTCGGTGTAAATTAGAAGTGCAATTTCTTCCTAATTTGGGTATTGTTGATCTTGTGATTGTCGTATGTATAATAATAGACTGGGTGTCCGTTGGTAAATGAGGGCTTGGGGTATCGTTCGGGTTGTTGTATGCGAACGTTCATAGCATCAAACCTTAAGGTATTAATATAGAAATTCTAAATATCTTCAGTCGGCGTTTACCGATACCATATCGCCACAGAAAAATTATATACCATGGAAAATATCTCGCCTATATCTGCTACAATCGGTGCACCTGAGATAAGATGTGAAAGCATTCGATATCCGTTCTCATATTTTCAACTCTGGAGGCGCGATTACAAAGGAAAAACTCGGATTATTATTATGACTTCGCATCAACGCTTCGTGCAACCATCGCATATGAAAAGTATATCTCCAACGCAGCGTTTAGTTGGGTCAAAAAAGATTTATGATGCCTTCATGAATCATAACGGTGCGATTCCGCGGATCATTTAGGAAAGGCCTTCCCTAACTGCTCTTTTCCGGATTTCGATTTTATACGGTATCATTTGATAGATTTTTGTTTTTTATTCATACTTTCCGAAAGGTTATCGCGAGGTCTTTCAATATCATGGCTAATCTTCTTAGATTTAAGAGTATTATCTACAATATTATCTATGATCTATCCTTAGTTAGATAGTGAAATTCTGCATGTGAATATCTAAAAATCGATAATCATTACTACAGTGCGCTCCATAAAATTCGAAACCAGATTAAGGCCAAATAGTGCTAGGATTCCCTATATATGACTCCTAGGGATTGAGGCTACGGGATTTCCAACTTTTGAGCTCCTCCTGTATTCCTATTCTGTCTGATATTTTTTAAAGATATTCAGATTTGAAAAATCGGAGCATGATATGACTATATAAGCAAATATTCAATGTCAAGATATTCTTGTTTTGATGGTATATATCAATGAAAGCATATTCCAGTTGGTTTATATCTTAAATACATGAATCATCAACATCGTATTACTCATCGTATTACTCAAACTTTATGTTGATTTCAGCCGTAGATAAGAAACCATCTTGAAACTTAATATAATAATATATATATATATATATATATATATATCAATTCGATTCATTCCCGAGAATACCGGTTTTCTGAATATGATGATATCCCCCGAAATCTATTCCCTTTATAACTCCCGTATTCTATCGGATATTTTCTCTAATATTCGATATTCTTTGAAAGATTTATGCTTATTCTTACTATCAAACAGTACTTATTCTTTATCTTTACATATTCATATGCTATTCAAACAACTATTTTAGAACTAATCGGAATCATTTCCACAACAAGATATTCATGTTCATGATACGTAATAAAAATACTAGTTAATATTAGGGATATTCGTGTCTAGGATTTGATATTAGAAACATATTTAAACACCAATCAGTTTATATTTTGAAAACTTATATTTTTCTCATTAAAACAGAAATTCCAAAAATAGTCTATCAAAAAGTAAGCAAAAATCTAAATCGACAGCACAAACAAAGTAGAACTATATAAGAAATATATATATTTATATACAGAAACCTGTATATAATAATATAGGTCTTAAAGAAGGTTTCCTAACAAAAATATTGAGATAAACACTAGATATTTAAATTGCTGAGACAAGAATTTAAGGAACATATCTATATTATTCATTGAATAAATAGTCAGACCTTGTCAAAATATAGAACATCTCTATATTCAGATTTTCGATGTGATTGTATAGCAATGAAACTCCGATTTTTGTGGTCGCGATTCTTATCCAAGGGGAACTCCGTGGCATGTACCCAGGGGACCCCTCACGAACGAATCAGAGCGGAAGCCGATCTTGACTTGTTATTTCTTACATAGCCAAGGTCAAAGGGACTTCATCAAACATATCCATGCAAAACCACGAAAACATACGAGGGTACCAATGGCATCAGAATCACCGCATGTTCACTTTCACATCTCAATGCGGCTGTACAGCTCAAGCGCTTGCGTTTTCAGCTTCTTCGTGATGTGATCCATGTTGATCTCTTCCGCATTCCGTGTCCACAACTCCTCTAAGACCTTCCTGGTTGCTGTCAATGGCACCTTCTCTCCATTGATGTCCTTTGCCAGGAATTGCTTGGATGTGTACCTCAGGCTCAGAGAAGAACCGCTGCTGTGCCCAAATGGCATTCATCTGTTGTCGCAAAAACGATTCCAAGGTCAGCCTACTGATGCAGAGAACATGTGTATGATAACCGCAAAAATCAAAACCCAACCCTAAGTCCTTCGTCCTAATATTTTTGGTTTCAGATGAACCCCTAAACCTGAAACTTGCAAGGCAGAGGGGCAATTCAACGGTGGCAGCAGTATCCTCCTCTTCCGCCGTAAAGTGATGTATTAACCAGATCCAATCAGCCAATAGCTTCAAGTTCTCCTCCAACCCCAGAGTCCTCCGTAAGGCCAATACTTTAGGGTTTAGGGTTTGGAGTTTATGATGTTGGGGTTACGGACAAGCCAGCGAAGCGGTTAAGTTGCCAGTAGTGAACCCCGACTGGCGCCACTGCCACCATCCTCTCTGCATCAATGCGATCAAACTCTTCCACGGAAAAGGGCGCATCTTTCCCACGACATCATTCCAAAGATGCGATTTGTCGAGCGAAACCAGGGAAGCCCTTCGACAAATCTTTAAGGTTTTCTTTTCGGAGGAGGAGGAGGAGGAGGAGGAGGAGGGGTCGGTCGGGGAAACCCTAAACCCAAACCCTGCTCCTAAAATACAGGCTAAAAACATTCCGACCCTACCTCAGCCACTGAGCCCTCCACGGGCCCGAACCGACTGTGCCCTGCTCATACTCTTCGACAGAGAAAGCGCAGCGAAGCCGCAGGCGGTAGCCAAAGTGCCAATCCTGGCGAGTGGCTCTGGGTTGCGGTTTAGGGGGTTTAGGGCACGAAATTCTCGCGGTGCTTGCTGTTCCTCTATGTGCAACCAATGCTGCAAACCCTACTCCAGCTGCCAGACGTTTATCACAATCATGTTGCTTCCTTAAAACCTCAACCCGCACCTGCCTGTCCCACGACATGCAGCTAGCGCATGTTTGTGTGTTGCACACACACACACACACACACACGCACAAACACCACTCTCTCTCTGTGACAATCACTGTAGGCATGCTATCTATCTATTTATCTGTGAATTCTGCATGTTATTCTGATACTGGGTTTATTAGATGCATATGCGTTGAGCAACGTTTGAGATTGCTGTGATATGTTCTCTTATCTCACACCTTGAGCCCACAAACCGTGTAACTGTAAGGACTCACTTCTCTCTTCAAAAACAATCCCAAAAGCCACATCCCAAGTGTCCTCATCGTGCTTCTTCAGGCAGACAGAATCTAAAGAGGTTCTCTGATATGGCCAAGAGCAGGTAGAATTCAGGTACTGCCTTGATTGCTGCTTCGGTAGCTCAAGCCAAGCTAGCCTGTAGATAAGTCCGAAGTTTGCGGGGTTCGGGCGTTAGAAAAGTGTGTGCATGCCCAGGTGCATAGTGCTGGCGAGCGATGCAGATGCATACAGCTTGGCATCATGTCTCATCAGCACAGGGCCTTCCATGAAGTTGTGCACTTTCAGGAAGTCGTGCAGGGAATAGAAATCCTGGTTCCAAATGGGAGTTTCACAAAATAGGGGACTCTAATATAGTACCCTAAATAGCAGGATCCTTATTACAAGGACCCCCAAATAGGGTACCCCTAATTTTCGGAAACTCCCAAATGCCCGTCGACATGGCATCTTCCAGCTCAAACAGGAGATCTTCACCACAAGCCCTAATATAGGGGCCTTAAACAGTAGGAATGGGGTTTCGGGGTCCATTATACCCGAAATAAATTAGAATAAGGACCCCCCCCAAAAAGTATTAGTAGTGATTAGAGGCCCCTATGTTAAGCACAAAGGACTATCCGGGAAGCACCCCCCGAAGCCAAAAACCCTGAAGCTTTGAAGCCTTGAAGCTCAGCTCAGATACCCTATTTGGGGATCCTTATTGCTTAGGGTACTATATTAGGGTCCCCTATTTTGGGTTTAGGGTTTAGGGTTTTTGGGAAACTCCCATTTAAAGCCAGGAGTCCTGGGCGGCGTAGAGCAGGCCCAAGGCAAGGCGACTGGAGGCCTGCTTCTCCCGATCGTCGACCACCACAGCCTTCAGAAAGCTTGGATCTTGGGTTCCACATGGGAGTTTCCGAAAATAGGGGACCCTCATCTAGTACCCTAAATTGTAGGATCCTTATTATAAGGACCCCAAAATGAGGTACCCCTAATATTCGGAAACTCCCATTTTTAGGCTCCTTAAGGAATCTGTAAGGGTTCTACAATGGTTTATAGGTATGGCACCCAAAAGTCCACGACAGCCTTCGGAAATCTCGGATCTTGGGATCATTTGGGTGGTTGTTAAAATTGTAGCCCCTTTTGGGGGTACCCTAAATAATAGGGGCCGTGCTATAATAGGGGCCCCAAAAAGGGGCCCTAATTTTGACAACCACCCGTTTTTAAGGCCTTCATCATTGGAACAGGGTTTTGGGGTATGTTGTAGCGTGTTGATATGCAGGATGGGTTCAGAAGGGTTACCTGCTGTTCGGCTTTCAGGATTTCTTGCAACGGGCGGAACTTAGGCATTGGCGTGGTTCTGCTGGTTTTTTGATTTTTGCCGCTTTCGGGCGCTCAAGCTGAAAGATGGGCACATGGGCCCTGATCCCTGAACCCGGGCTCCATCGGATCTTCTGTTACAGTGCTCTAAAACCCCAAACCCTGCAACCCTAAGTCCCTACGTGCCTAAATCTAAAACCCTAAGTCCCTAAAACCCTAAGTCCCTAAGTCCCAAATCCCGAAAGCCCCCTAAATGCCCCTATATAAATCCCAAAGCCCGCAAGCCCCAAGCCCCTAAACCCCTAAACCCCTAAGCCCCTAAACCCTAAACCCCCTAAAACCCCCTAAACCCTAACTAGGAGCCGCCAGGTTGTTTCGGTCCCCAAGTCCCTAAATCCCCAAGCCCCGAAACCCCAAAGCCCAAAACTGAAGCCGGGCCTTGACTTCAACAAAGGAGTCGGTGCCTCCACGTGCCCACAGGTCCGTGTGCTTCAGCACCCCGATGGCATCCTTAGGGTTCAGGGATTAGGGAGTAAGGTTTAAGGATTACTCACTGGCCCAAAACCCAAGGAAATAAAAGTTGAAACTTTCAGAATCGACTACCTTAGAAGATCACCAAAAGTTGAAAAGTTAAGTTTACAGCCAATAAGATTAGGGTTTAGGGATTAAGGTTTAGGGAGTAAGGTTTAGGGTATAGGGATTAAGGTTTAGGGAGTAAGGTTTAAGGATTAGGGGCTTAGACATGAAAACCCTGATGTGTTAAGGATTTATGGCAAAGTTTACGATTTAGAGCCTCTCCCTACAACATCGATACCCTTTCAAGCACTCGCTGGAGGATGGACCGGATCCAGGAAAAAAGCTCCAAGTCGTGGGGAACCGGACGTAAATACCCTTTCCCGTTTGCACAGCCCGAAAGCCCTAAATCCCAGAGCGAAACCCTTAACCCTACACTCTGAAACCCAAAACCCTGCACGCTACACTTTAAACCGCACTCCCACTTTGGAACCGTTAACAACCTCTAAATCCCTTTTAAGATCCAGAGTCCAGAGGCTTGGGAACTCCAAGCCCGTTTTTGCAACCCTTATACCACCTCCCTTTTCGAAACCCTCAGCCCTAAAACCCTAAACCCTAAACCCTAAACCCCTAAACCCTAAAACCCCAAAATCCTAAAAACCCCAGAACCCTAAACCCTAAAACCCTAAACTCCCTAAACCCTAAACCCTAAAACCCCAAAACCCTAAACACCCTAGAACCCTAAACACCCTAAACACCCTAAAACCAAGAAACTCTAAAACCCTAAACCCTAAAACCCTGAACCTTGAAACCACGGAGCTAGAGGCTTCGGAAACTCCAGGAGCCGCATCTCTTCGACTTGGGCCTCTTGTTCCGGCTCGAGTCCAGCCAAAGTCACATCGTAGAGCCGATCCCCATTCTCCTGGGTGTTTGGGCTTTAGGGTTTGGGGTTTTTGGGCTTTAGGGTTTTTGGGGTTTGGGGGGTTTAGGGGTTTAGGGTTTAGTTTGTCTTTGAACGCCTTTTTCCTAGTGTCTGCAGCTGCGTTTACGGTTTAGGGTTTTTTCTGTCTGGTTCTTAGTAGGGAATGGGCGAATGGGTTACAGGGACTAGTATAGGGGACCTTAAGGGGCTATCATAAGGATCCATTCCCCCATTTCACCAGACAGCTTTGGGCGTGGGGTTTAGGCTGGCTGGGGCGTTCTGCGATTGCAGGATTTAATGCTGTTTTGCAGTGCTTTTGCGGCTTTAGGGTTTTAGTGCTTTAGGGCTTGAGAGTACGGTTTCAGGTTGCAGGGCTTCAGGGTTGTGGGGGAAGGGGTTCAAAAACCACGTACGCTTCTGTCAACAGGGAAGAAAAGCTTTCGTGTTCTACAATGTCCTCATGTTTCTTTTTTCAGGGCTTTCATTGTGTATGTGATTCATTTGTTGGTTTCGATTACTCCTTTCATTTCACAGGGGGCTTTCATTGTTTATAATGTGTTTCCTTTTTGTGTATCTCAGCTCTAAAAGGGGCTTCAATGTTTCGCTTTTCGGCCTACTTGTCGGGTATCATGGGGAACTGGAGGTCAACCTCTTTGGTTATATAGGGATTATACACAGCGACTATACTACCCAAAAAAGGTTAAAGGTTACCTACTCCACTACTAGGTACAGTTTGGTATAGTATAGTACCGTAGAGTATAGTACTTATAGTACATTATAGTATACAGTATAGTATATATATATATATATATATATATATGTATGTATGTATATATAATACATTATGGTGTAGTATAGCATCGCATAGCATAGCTACTAGGTCGGGCTAAGAGCCCAGGTTCGAAGACGTAGATCGGCTCTGGCGACCTCCTGCGGAGCTCCTCCAGTTGGCCTTGCCTCGCATTTTACGTACGGTGGGGGGCTTAGGGTTTAGGGGTTTAGGGGATTTGGGGTTTAGGGGATTTGGGGTTCAGGGTTCTAGCCTTCTAGGCGAAGATCACGATGCTTCCGAGAACTAGAGCTCGAAATCCCAAGCACATCCCCACCAGAAATTGAAGCAGACCCCACGCCCAGCAGAGCAAGGCCCAGCTACGAGACCTCAAAGGGGCTCCCTGAAGCCCCCTAAACCCTGAACCCAGGATCCTCATAGACCTGATCACAACCCTGAACCAGAGCCCCCTACCGTCAAATTCTACGAGGAGTCCGCCTATTCAGCAGAATTTTTGGGCTCACACTCCGATCAAATCAAGTCGCGCGGTGCTGAACTCAAGCTGCTCCTCTGTCGCTGGGGCTTTCCACTGCTCCTTTAGAACCTGGGCCACTTTAGCAACCCTAGGCCCTGAACCGGAAAAATAGGCTTTGGGCCTTATAGTAAACTCCATAAAGTCGGAAACCGGAGTAAGGCCAAATAGTGCTGGGATTCCCTCTACGTTACTCTTAAGGATCGAGGCTATGGGGTTTCCAACTTTTGGGCTTCTACTTTATATTTCTTGTGGCTTAGGAAACCGTTTAGGGGCATTTCGGAAGCTAAGGCTTCCCTTAACCCCACGTAACCTACCTTTTTAAGGACTTTTATATTGGGGAACCCTAAAAAGGTAGGTTCCTTAGGGTTCAGGTCGAGTTTGAGATTTTGCATTTGTCATTCTTTTGGTTCACTGGTTCTGCTCGCAGAGCCCTCCCTTTAAGGGATCCTGTAAGGGCTCCTTAACAGGATCTATAAGGGTTCTATTAAAGGTTTAGGGTTTAGGGCTTCCGAAAATTAGGTCCAGATGCGGGCCTTAGTCGTTTTTACTTGGGTTCGGGGTTAGATTGTAGCGTATGATTGGGGCTTAAGGCTTAGATTGTAGTACGAATATACCAGAGGCTCAAAAGGGCTTGCGACGGTAAGTTTAGGAGAATCGGCAATATAAGCGCAACAATGAAAAAGTGCTGATCCCTGCATGTCTGTGCCTCATACTCGTTATTCAAACACAGAACTACATGCAGACGTAGACATTGGGAAGTAACAAGGCGCATGCACTTGGCCTCAGAACAAGGAGGGTGCAGCACATGCTCAACTCAGACAGAGCCGCAAAGCTTTGGCTCGTTGTGATAACAGTTGTGTTCCATGTTTGCTATAGTGCTTTGTCAAAACACCCCCACGAGCTAATATAGGTAAACTATTGTAGAGTTTCGTCTCGGGTGCACGCAAACCCGATCCGGGCTCGAGTGGGAGTCGGCGTAGGAACGACAATAAGTACGAGCGGCGAAAAGCAAGCGTTGAGAAGGCTTTTGAGACTACGATAAAAAGAAAAAACGATGTGATAATCTCACCAAATCAAAGACCCCGGCGGACCCCTAAACCGAAAACCTCCTATACCCTGAACCCTAAACTCCTCAAACTCCGCAATTTCCCTAAACTCCCTGAAGCCCCAAATCCCGAACCCCCCAAAACTCAGAAACCTGCCCAGAGAGCCTTGGCCAGCCTTGATGTTTTCATCATCGCAGTGAACTCCTCGGCATCTAAAGCCGAGCTCATGTCTTTGTCGAACTCTCGCATCAGCCCATCAGCCTCGCAACTCCATGCTCCGCAGGGTTTAGGGTTTGGGGGTTCGTGGACCAAGTACCAGGGGATCAGAGCTCAGACGCTTCAAGCTAGTCTGAAGGCATGGTGCTCTCCGCGCTATCCCCTGCAACATGCTCCCAAATCGAGACCCCTGAAGTCCGAGCAAAGCCATGGAAGCACCCCGGCTTGCCACTGAGTGGATGCGGCCTCTTCGCCGACCATATCCTCAAAGACAGGCGTACCCGTAAAGAGATAAAGCTCCGACAGCAGCGGTCGGAGCTCCCCGGCACTGATAGTACCTCGGCACACTTCTCCCAAAAGCCTCTTACTCCACCGAGCTTCTGCTGCTAGTGCTAGTGCTACTGCTACTGCTGCGACGACTGCTACGACGACGACGACTACTACTGCTACTACTATTACTGCTACTACTACTACTACTACTCCTGCTACTACTACTACTACTACTACTACTACTACTACTACTACTACTACTACTACTACTACTACTCCTACTGCTACTACTAGGGAGCTGCTGCTCACCATTACCACCTTCGCGACCACGACAACTACCGCCGCCAGCACCACCGCTTAAACTATCCACCGCCACAGCCACGGCTGCTACTACAGCGACTCCTTGTTGAGTCTGCTACTTCTACCTGGTACATACCAGTGGGACAATGCATGACGTCCCCATGCCAGAGCTGATGTTGCTGCTTGGGACAACAGACCATGCTAGCAGAGATGGGCGAAAAATGTGGAGACGACGCAGAACGGGAGTATGACCATGACAGCACTTTTGATGTTACTTGTGTTGGCCGGTCATGATGCCCCAGGGGTTTTGTAGGACCATGATGGTTATATTGAGGAGACCACTGTCGGTCTAGGCTGATACAGAAAATAGCCCATGGCCCATGACTGTTGTTTACATGCTGATGAGGACTGTCCCATGATAGCGATAACACGTACATCGATGACGACAACGATACCGGTGCATAAAGGCAAAAGATTAACGGTGATGATGGCCGGTAACAGGAATGTGAGGGCTGAAGCAGATGCTGCTGTTTCTGCTGTTGCTGTTGACATCGTCCTCGTCGCCACCCTGCCCCCTGCGCTCGTCGTTGTCGGCGTCGTCGTCTCGGCTTCAAGTTCTGTTCTTGCTTCTGTTGACCGTGGCATGGAGAACGCGCAGGAAGCACAAACCTAGGGGATGGGGTTCTTGGGTGTTCCATGGAGAAAACAGCCTGGTATTAGATGTCCAAGACTGACCACGTCTTGGCACACAGCAGTCCTGAATCGTGCCTTTTTGGGGTATGGGCACTTCAGTCTGAGGCCATGGACCACTTCCGTCGACATCTGCGCGAGTAAATAGATCAATTACCTGGGCTCGCTTGCTCCTGCTGCGTTTCTTCCTTTGCCTCTGACAGAAACATCAACTTCACGTAGAAATGAAATTCAACCCCAGTACGCACCCAGCACGCAAGGGCCTGAATTTGTGAACTGAGCGAGTTTACATGCTATGGGCTTGGAGCATGCTTTCTTTTTGCAGTTCAACCTGACCGATAGTGGCGCTGATTCTGACGATGGTTGCTAGTCTTATGTAGCCCGGCCGTGGTATCTGAACAGGACTTGGGGATCACAACAGAGTCGACTATAGGGGGCCTTCGGGGCCCATTATGCTAATCATAATAGGCAAGCCCCAAAATAACATTGGCAATTATTTAAGCCCCTATTTTACCGGCAAGATCGAGAGGCCAGCTCCACAAGCTCACCGGAGAAAGTCTCAGCCAATGGCCCATGCAGGGCTTCGGCAGCAGCAGCAGTCATGGCTTTCCGTTGAAATGTATTCTGATATACTATGAGTTGTCTGGTTTCGGGACATGTATATGCCGGGGGTTCGATTGCTTGGGGAGATAGAACCCAAGAATCCACCCCAACTGGGCTCGATTTGATTCGGACTTCTCAGCCAAAAGAAATCTTACACCATCTGAAAAGCTTGCAGCCAAACTGAAGCTGCAGCTTGTCTTAGAACTTAGCGCGGAGAGGCCCGATCTCCTGGGTGCAACTGGCTTTGATAAGCTTTGGCACTCCCTCTGGAGGCATGGCTTCAATGCTCTTAGGTGATTTTGTGCTTTGGACCTTCTTCCCTTGAAGCCTCAACCCCACACTCCCACACCCTGACCTTTTGCTGCAAAACCTCTGTCAAGACACATTCATTCCGGATTCCACTCCAGCATGGTTTTGCCACACACATCGTAACGTTAGGGTTTAGGGCTTTGGCTTGAGGGTTGAAGGCTTTAAGGGCTTAGAGCAGAATCCATGAAGCCATTCCTGCGGCGCACTTTTGGAAAAGGCGGGGTTCATCCTGAGCTTGAACCAATCTTCAATCCGGAATCCCTAACCCTCAAAGAATTCAAACCTCAACTCGCAACGATTTATTCTTAGGGCTTAGGGTTCAGGGTTTTTTTAGTGCAGTGGACCCTTTCAAGGGCTCAGGGTGTTCTTCTTTCTTCCGATCTCGCCTGACAGCACCGTGGTCGCTCCATCCAATGTATTGGTTCCTCATTCGAGGAACGGCGAGTGTTGGAAACCAAGCCCTCAACCTTCGCCAAGGGCTCGGCAGGAAAATTGCTTAGATGTACGACCGATTCGACGACGATTGTAAAGAAGACAACCATTAAGTCATTAAGACTATGACGATCATGATGACAGCGCCTCGAGACATATGAATCCATCCCAACCCCTCCAGTCCTAGGAATTTGCCTTGCGGAGACTTGTAGAAATCAATCCCCCGCACGGCCTGGCGTATGTCCATTTGGAACATCGGGCTTCGGCATCAATGAAGGGTTTGGGTTTTAAAATTAAAAAATTCAGGGTATAGGGGTTTAGGGTGTAGGGGTTTAGCGTGTAGGGGTTTAGGGTCAAGTTTAGATTTAGAATTTAGGGGTCTAGGGCTTCGGGATTCATGAGGGTTTAGGCATTGAATGAGGTCCGGGGTCTAGGCCGGCTTAGGGTCTAGTTCAGGACTTCATGCCGAAGAGCTCAAGCTCCGTGCTAGAGGCTTCTACTGCTCGGCTCGCGTGTTCAAGTCAACCGCCACAGGATGGCGGCGACCGTCCACCATGAAAGCATTGAGATCACACTCAGGAGAAGTCCCCGGTCGTTTTGACGGAAGACGTAGAGTTGGATCATGTAACAAGCGACGTGGAACATTAAGGCCGCGATCACGACGGCCAGCGATAGCAAGAAGTCCAAGTACAGCCTGCGACATCGTGCTCTCCAGCGGTAGCACAGGCGGAAGGCCAGTTTGTCCATCAAGGGTATGATCGCCAGGAAATAGGTGAGCGTCTGGGCTAGATCGACTACCTGTCGGCTGGGATCGCCAGCGTTGCTAGCTGCATGCCCAAGACGAATCCAGACATACGGAGTAAACACTTGCAAAGCGCGCTGATAAGAGAAGGCGTTGTGCGCAAGCTGATCGATGATGGCCATCCGCACTTCAGTTTGCACATGCAATTCAAAGCTGTCCAGTGATTTGTACCACGCAGCGATGCACTCCAGAATGATCTCGCGGTCGCATAGAACAGACTTATCTTCGTGGCCGTGGTCGCAGCAAGCGCTTCGGGCATGCTCGACCTTGAAATCACGGAGTTGCTTTTGCAGCGTGTCAACGCTGCGGGCATAACCTCGAAGAGCATGTGTCACGAAGCCGAAAAGCAGCCCAAGAAGACCAACGAGCATTATATATAGTTCTCCCGCGACTATTGCCTCGTCTGAAGATGCCAACGAAGATTCAATGTAGAAATATACCACGGCTAGCACGGAGAACAGCATCTCACAGCCCAGAAGCGCTGGCCCTAGCAGGGGAGGAATAATCTGTAGATCTGCCTTGCAACCGGGACTGCGGCTGTGTAGGAATCCAGCGACTTCGAAGATGCACCACCTTGATGTAGGGGGTGTTAAGAGTTAGAATAGGGTTTTGGGGCCCGCTATACTATGACTTATAATAAGGAACTATATTGTAAGGGCCTTAAGAGTTAGAATAGGGTTTTGGGGCCCAGTATACTATAACGATTATAAGGAATCCCAGAATAGTGCTGGTAACTATTTAGGCTCCTATATTAAGTGAGACCGAAGTGAGTCCAAGTCACAGTCTTGTGACCCAAGTAGGATCCCAGAGAACCAGCATGGAAGTCGATTGTTTCAAAAACGCACCCATACTTATGATCGCCTCTCCCTTTCTGTCTTCGTCAGTTTGGTGGATGCATGCGATATCTAGAAACACCAGCTTTCGCGGACGCCAAAGCAGCAGGGTGATGCAAAAGGCTACAATCCCGAAGAGGAGGCACCATCCCTGTCTTGCAGCCGGAAATCCTACTGAGACGAAGCCGCAGGCTATGCTAGCACTAAATGCTCCTGCTATGCTTGCCGGCATGCAGTTATGCAGGTAAAGTATGTTGGCATACTTGGTCCACCGTGACCCCCGCCAGCTGTGGGACCAAAACTGATCGAACTGCGTTGCCTGCTGACTCAATCCATGCAGATCGTCGAGCTTGTCTCGTAGCCATGCCGACGGCAAGCAACGCAATAGCTTCCAAACGTGGACTCCACGCAGTATTTCTGGCCGCGTGGCCTCCATCTGGTTGATAAACGCAATGCAGCACTGCACTAGCTGCTGGCCGGCTCTGTCGTCAGAATTTTCATCCGAAGCATCTGAAAATTCACGGGGAACGTCGTCGTGAACGCCGAGCGTTGCCTCTGCAGCAATCGCCGCTGGCTTGCCCAGAACTGTCTCCGAGCCTTGCGGCATGGCACTGGCGACCTCATGCAGTCACCGCCTCAATGCTGGTGAGAGACATACAGGGGCGCAGTGACTAGAGTAGGGTTCTGGGTTATCGGGTTCTGATATTATAGTAAACAGTATAGTCAAATTCTTCCGGCACCTATACGACATGCGGTACTCTGCCTTGTCATGTTGCAGAGAAGGCCTCTGAGCTAGGAACACTACGGAGACCACAAGTCTGCAAAATGCAAAACCTGAACCTCCCAAGAACATACCGCCATGTGGTGAGGGTTTAGGGTTTAGGGTTTGGTGGTCTGGTCCAGTCAGACTTCGCTACCTACCATTCGAACCCCAAGCAGCCCCAACTAACAGTCGTGAGGGTTCCGGATCACGTGTAGCGAAGTCTAGAGCCATTTGGAATCCGAAAGTGCTGGTGAGGGCTCTTAGGACTTCGTGTAGTCGGGTTCCCAGTCCGCTCCAACCTGACCGTGCCCAAATACGAAGTCCCGAACCCTAAACCCCCAAACCCCCAAACCCCAAACCCCCCAAACCCCCAAAACCCCCAAACCCCCAAACCCCCAAACCCCCAAACCCCCAAACCCCCAAAACCCCCAAACCCCCAAACCCCCAAACCCCCAAACCCCCAAACCCCCAAACCCCCAAACCCCCCAAACCCCCAAAACCCCCAAACCCCCAAACCCCCAAACCCCCAAACCCCCAAACCCCCAAACCCCCAAAACCCCCAAACCCCCAAACCCCCAAACCCCCAAAAACCCCAAACCCCCCAAACCCCCAAAACCCGCAAACCCCCAAAACCCCCAAAGCCCTAAACCCAACCCCTGAGCCTTTGAACTTCAGGTTTCTCTCCTGAGGCTTCGTCCTGAGCGGCTTGCTTGTCCTTAGGGTTTAGGGGTTTAGGGTTTAGGGGTTTAGGGTTTAGGGGTTTAGGGTTTAGGGGTTTAGGGTTTAGGGGTTTAGGGTTTAGGGGTTTAGGGTTTAGGGGTTTAGGGTTTAGGGGTTTAGGGGTTTAGGGTTTAGGGTCCCTTCCAGGGAACGCCTGACGGCTCTTTGGCCACTGGGTCGTATAGCTTCCTCCAGAAAGCCAGACCGTTGAAAATCAAACCCTCGACATTTTTGCCGAGGGCCTAGGTGGAAAACGCAACTGCAAACACGAGGGTTGCGATGCTGCTACTCACGGTAAAGGTTTCAAGATGTTATGGTAACGTTGACTTGCTGCCATGGAACGCAACTGGTAAAGTAGCTCCCTCCTAACTCGAATCCGAAGTCTCTAACCCGTGAGTCTTCAAAAAGCTCGCCTGGCCGCAGTGAGTCGAAAAGGTTCTCTTGAAACACGAGTGATGATGACGCCGACGATTGTTATGATGTTCATGATAACGATGCTGAAGATGGGTGGTTGTCAAAATTGTGGTCCCTTTGGGTCCCTAATATAATACGGCACCTAATATTTAGGGCACCCCAAATTGGGACCCCAATTTCAACAACTACCCAGATGCTCGTGATGAAGACTTTACCTCAAAGCTGCAGTCAGCAGGAATCTCGCATGTCCATAGTATCAGTCAGAGGTTCACGGCCTGATGTTTAATGGAGGAGCCCTGATAGTTAGAATAGGGTTTGGGGCTCCTTTATCGTAGAGTCATAATAAGGGTTCCTGCCGAATAAAGTTGGGAATTATATATATATATATATATATATATATATATATATATATATATTTAAGCTTCTATAGTAAGACTCCAATCCAAGGGTTGAAGGGCTCTGACTTGAAGCCAGGTCAGCTCGTGAACTCAGATGAACCGCCACAGGATGGCGGCGACAGTCCACCACGAAAGCATTGAGATCACACTCAGGAGAAGTCCCCGGTCGTTTTGACGGAAGACATAGAGTTGGATCGCGTAACAGACGATGTAGAATGACAAACCCACGATCACGACGGCCAGCGATAGCAAGAAGTCCAAGTACAGCCTGCAACATCGTGCTCTCCAGCGGTAGCACAAGCGGACGCCCAGTTTGTCAACCAAAGGGAAGATTGCCAGCAGGTAAGTAAAAGTCTGGGCCATGTCGACTGCCTGTCGGGTGGGATCGCCTGCATGGCTAGATGCATAATGAAGACGAAGCCAGACATACGGAGTTGAAAGAAGTACGATGCGTTGATAAGAGATGGCTTGGTATGCAAGCTGATCAGTAATGGCCAGCCGCACGTCAGTTTGCCTTAGTTGCTGAATTTATGAGCCCCAAAAAGTGTACACTTTCAGTTTTATAGTGGGTGATACTATCCCCAAAAGTGTAAAGTGTATCCACTCAGCTACTAAGTTGCACTTGCAGTTCAAAGCTGTCCAGCGAGCTGTACCACGCTGCGATGCACGTGTGAATGACCTTCCGGTCGCAAGTCAGACGAGCAGAACCTGGCTTGGCCTTTTGACACCCTGAAAAAAAAAATATATATATATATATATATAGGGTCCCTTATAAACCCAAATAAGGAAAAAATGTCCCAAAATCCAACCTAGAAACTGCTTCTATGCACCCCGTCGCAGCAAGCCGATCTCGCATGTTCAACCTTGAACCCGCGGAGTTGCTCTTGCAAGGTATCGATGTTGCGGCCGTATCCGCGTAAAGCATGGGTCACGAAGCTCACGAATAGCAGGACGTGAGCGGATGAGACCAGCAAGTAGAGCTCTCCCACGAGTATTCCATCTTCTGACATGGAGGATTCTATGTAGTTGTAGATGATGCAGGCTATGCAGAAGAGCATTTCACATCCCAGAAGCGCCGGGCCCAACAAGGGAGGAACGATTTGAAGGTCCGCCTTGCAACCGGAACTGCGGCTGTGTAGAAAGGCGGCGATTTCGAAGATGCACCACCTTTGTCTTCTGGACTCGGGACTGCAAAATCATCAAACAAAAGCCCCTAAACTCTAAACGGTTTTGCGAGGGACTCAAACCACAGGGCTCTAAACCCGAAGGCCGCAGCTGACCATACAAAATTAGGACAAAACATGACAGATGAGCATGCGCTTGACACATGAAGACAATTATGGTACACGTTTTGGAAGATGCTTTCAATGATTCTAGAGCCGTCCAAGAGGAAATTACATGCTTTTAACGGCTTTGCACGGCATTAGAAGACTTCAAGGGGTGTCAAAAGACGTAAATGGCTTTGCATCATGTTTGGGGGACTTCACCGCCTCGAGGCCCGATCGCACCAACCGTTGCCTCTAAGCCCGAAACCCCAAAAACCGGACCCAATGCATGTGGTTCAGACTTGGTGTTCAAGACACGTGCGGAGTTTTTCCCGAGGTCTTGCCACTGTTATAATGTAATGGCTGCTGAGGTTCAACGAGACTCAAAAAGATCTTGTGGTGGTGGTGGTGGTGGTGGTGGTGGTGGTGGCGGTGGCGGTGGCGGTGGCGGTGGTGGGTGGTGGCGTCCAACTTCTTTGAAAGCAAAGACGATTGAACAAGAATTTGCCGCAAAGATTGATAGAGACGTGGCATGTGTAACTGTATGAGTTTCGCATTTGGCAAAACCCTGGGCTGGGGGTTTTAAGCCATGGGGTTCTATAGTATAGGGTCTTAAGAATTAGAATAGGGTTTTGGGGCCCATTGCACCATAAATCTGATAAGGAACCCCCAAAATAGGTTAGGTAATTATCAACGCACCTATACCATAGTACCCTTACAGTATCCCTTATAGTCCCCTTGGAAGGAACCCTCTAGACCCTGGCTCCGGAGTTTCGTGAGGCGGGGTAGAATGGACAAACAAGGCCGAAACATGTGGGTGGTTGTCTAAATTAGGATCCCTTCTTGGGCACTCTAAATATTAGGTGCCGTATTATAATAAGGACCCAAAAAGGGACCCTAATATTGACAACCACCTATGTGTGGGCAGACTGAGTCAGGATCTATCGATCTATCTATTCCCGTCAGCATACCCATCTCGTTCTATGTCCTGTTGGTCTTTCAAAGAAAGAGGGGTTCAAACCCTTCGGACTGGGACGTTGCTTGCGAATCGTGCTTCTTTGGGGGGGAGGTCCCAAACAGTGCCAGACCACGGCCATGTACACCCCGACAGAAAGGACCACCAAAGGATTACGACCACCACAAGAGAAGCAAGACGATCAGGACCACCAGCACCACCACCACACGAACACGATGACCACATGACCACCACCGGGAGACCAACACTGGAAAAATCGTATTTGCCCCAAGGCATTCAGTGTGGCTGCGGGCACCCCAAAATCGTTCCCCCGGTTCGAGAGCCAAAACGAAGTCAACTCTCTGTAATTTCCGATGAATCACGAGTCCCTGGAGGACAGGGCCGCAGCAGGACTCGAGCCACAGCGGAGCTGCGCAATACGTTTATCCGAGGGTACGACACACTGCTTGGGGAATAAACACACACACATATGTGTATATATATATATATATATACGTATATATATATATATATATATAAGTATATATATATATATAAGTATATATATATATATATATATATATATATATACGTGACAAGACAAACAACAAGAAACAAAGACAGCTCAAGGCACGTGGGTGCAACACCTGACAAAAAGGTGGTTCAAGTTGCAAGATAACTCATGAGTACTAGCGTGTTACTTGCGAAGCTGAACAGAATCCAGGTCACAGTCTGCTCGCCCACGTAGGATCCCACAGAACCAGCATGGACTTCGACTGCTTTAAAAATGCACCCATACTCAGAAGAGCTTGTCCCTTTTGGTCTTGGTC
The DNA here is from genome assembly GCA_905221615.1 of Symbiodinium sp. CCMP2592. Lineage (NCBI taxonomy): Eukaryota > Dinophyceae > Suessiales > Symbiodiniaceae > Symbiodinium > Symbiodinium sp. CCMP2592. Next base: position 40,133 of record CAJNDT010006059.1, read on the forward strand.
CGCTTGGTTAATGCACGCGATGTCTAGAAATACGAGCTTTTGCGGATGCCAGAGTAACAGGGTTGTACAAAAGGCGACGAACCCGGACAGCAAGCACCATCGCTGCTGTACATCCAGAAAGCCAGCAGAGACGAGGCCACAGGCTATGCTGGCGCTCAATGTTCCTGCTATGCTTGCCGGCATGCAGTTATGCAGGTAAAGTATGTTGGTGTACTTGGTCCACCCCGAACCCTGCCAGCTGTGGGACCAAAACTGATCGAACTGCGTGGCTTGCTGACTCAATCCGTGCAGATCGTTGCGCTTGCCTCGTAGCCACAGCGACGGCAAGTAACGCAACAGCTTCCAAACACGGACTCCACGTAGGATTTCTGGCCGCGTCGCCTGCATGTCGTTGATGAAAGCAATGCACCGTTGCATCAGCTCGACAACTCTGTCGTGATCTGCCTCCTCCTCTGAAGAGTCCGGAAATTCAGGTGGAATTTTGTCGTCAGTGCCGACCGACACCTCTGGATCAATATCCTGCGGATCGAACATATCGTCGTGCTTGCCCAGCACTGTCTCAGAGCTTTGCGGCATGGCTCGGTGGACCTTGGGCGGTCACTGCCTCAAGGTGGTACGGACTAGCCTTCTACACACCCACACTTCGGCGAGTTATTCCACCCTGCCACGTGCTGACCATGCCTCATAGTACTGAACTCCAGACGACCTGCATCCCTCAGGAGAGCGTTGGCTTATCAGAAAGCTCCTCTGTTTGCTACATCCTAGTCTGTTGGGTTCGAGACGAAGCGACAATACACAAAGCGCCATGATCTGGCAGAGCAGGCAGCAAGCATGCGAGAGGCACGTGGAAGACTTATTCGTCGGCGCTGCAGATCGACAAAAGAGGATTCGCTTCTTGAGTACATCCCTCGCGGCTGCTCATTGCACCAAACCCTGATTCAGTTCGGAACTCAGACTCCCAGATAGCGAGAAGAAGACTGTGAGACGTTTGCCTTGCTTACTCAAATGCTTGTGGCTTTTCTACTACGTGTCTTGACCTTCGTAACGCCGGGTTTGTGTTCCATGGCAGCAGACTGGTCACGTGACAGGTTGATTACTAACTCGAACACATATATACTTGATTGCCGGTTGAGAGATGTTAGGTAGCATCGGTAGCTTCCACTCTGAAACAACATTCTTCTCAGTCAACATCGCACACATTCACACATGCCAACATGGGAGTTTCCAAAATTAGGGGTACCTTATTTTGGGATCCTTATTATAAGGATCCTACTATGTAGGGTACTATGTTAGGGTCCCCTATTTTCGGAAACTCCCACATGAAACCCGGCAACACAAGACCCGGCAACACCGCCCGCCAGCATAGGCAGAAGGCAAGCGCAAGAGAAGAAGGAGAATGATGGGAGGCCAAAAGGGGTGGGTTAAGATAGGGATTCCTGAAAAAAGAGCCCTATTATGGGAACCCTAATCCCTGCTAACCCCCCATAGGCTAAGACCCCTTTTTGCCTCCTATGAGAGAAGCCCCGGCACCGCAGGGTTCGACACCGCCACCGGCGGTGTCAGGCGAACTCTTGGATTGAGATTCTGAGGCTACTAAAAGCCCCAAGCCCTAAGGTTCAGGGATGAACCGCACAACCGAAGCTCTACTAACGCCCTAGGTCGGTAAGCATGGTGCGAACGAGGGCTTGCTGTATATCGTATTTGCTAAGGATGCACGGAGTGCACTTACTTGTCTTCGGGCCCACAAACTGGGCTTAGGGTTTATAGGGTTTAGGGTTTAGGGCGATCCGAAAGCTTGAGCGTTCAAGCTGAAACCCTAAATCCTTAAACCACGTACCACTCAAACCCTTAAGCCTTAAATCCTAAGCTAATTCCCAGGTCCGAAGCCCCACACTGGTATAGGGACCTGAGCACTCAGACAATTGCTGGCATAAAAGCAAAATCGTAGCAAGGAGAAGTTGTAACCATTCAGGCTTCTATATTGACAGACCGGGCTCTCCTTTGTCACCCGAGCTCGTCTGACCTTTCTTTGGCCACTTGGTCGTATAGATGGACACCCGGCAGTTTAAAAGGACACCCTCGACATTTGGCCATAGATCTGGGTGGAACACGCTATGTATGTTAAGGATGCAGATGGATGCAGACTGAGGAGAATACTGTAGCTGTTGTCAACCCTGCTGGAAGTGTAGGCCTTGGGCCGTCACGTCAGTCTCAGCTTCAGGGTTTCTCTAAGACTTCAGGCTCAAAGGTCAGGGCTGACGGCCTGCGATTTCAAGGCGGTTCGGGTCTCGCGCTCAGATGAATCGCCAGAGGATGGCCGCGACCGTCCACCATGAAAGCATTGAGATTACACTCAGGAGAAGTCCGCGGTCGTTTTGACGGAAGACGTAGAGTTGGATCGCATAGCAGACGACGTAAAGCATGAAGGCACCGATCACGATGACCATCGAGAGCAAGAAATCCAAGTATGGCTTGCAACATCGTGCTCTTAGGCGGTAGCACAAACGGAAGCCCAACTTGTCAACCACAGGGAAGATTGCCAGCAAGTAAGTAAAAGTCTGGGCCAAGTCGACTACCTGCCGGATGGGATCGCCTGCGTGGCTGGCTGCATACTCAAGACGAAGCCAGACATACGGAGTTGAAAGAAGCAAGACGTGTTGATAAGAGAGGGTGTTGTGTGCAAGCTCATTGATGATGGCCAGTCGCACTTCAGACTGCACTTGCAACTCAAACCTGTCCAGTGATTTGTACCATGCTTCGATGCACTGCAGCAGGACCTCTCGGTCGCATAGAACAGACTTGTCTTCATGGCCGCGATCGCAGCAAGCGCTTCGGGCATGCTCGACCTTGAAGTCACGGAGTTGCTCTTGCAGCGTTTCAACGCTGCGGGCATAACCTCGAAGAGCGTGTATCACGAAGCTTAGGAACAGCACAACATGCAGGCCAATGACCATCAAATAGAGCTCCCCCACGAGTATTGACCCTTCCGAAGAAGCCATGGAGGATTCTACGTAGAGAAAGATCATGCAGACTGCGCAGGCCAGCACCTCACCTCCCAGAAGCGATGGCCCCAACAAGGGAGGAACGATCCGAAGGTCTGCCTTGCAACCGGGACTGCGGCTGTGTAGAAAGGCGGCGATTTCGAAGATGCACCACCTTTCTCTTCTAGAGTCCGGAGTAGGAAAGCAGGATTTCTTTGCGTGCAGGTTTGCTGTGCAAGGTACCTTATAGTTTCTAGTGGTGTACTAGCCAAACTGAATTGAATCCAGGTCACAGTCTGCTCACCCACGTAGGATCCCACAGAACCAGCATCGACTTCGACTGCTTCAAGAATGCACCCATACTTAAGAGGGCTTGTCCTCTTCGACCGTTGTCAGTTTGATGAATGCAGACGATGTCTAGAAATACGAACTTTCGCGGATGCCAGAGTAACAGGGTTGTACAAAAGGCGACAAACCCGGACAGCAAGCACCATCGCTGTTGTACATCCAAAAAGCCAGCAGAGACAAGGCCGCAGGCTATGTTGGCGCTCAATGTTCCTGCTATGCTTGCCGGCATGCAGTTATGCAGGTAAAGTATGTTGGTGTACTTGGTCCACCCCGAACCCTGCCAGCTGTGGGACCAAAACTGATCGAACTGCGTGGCTTGCTGACTCAATCCGTGCAGATCGTTGCGCTTGCCTCGTAGCCACAGCGACGGCAAGTAACGCAACAGCCTCCAAACACGGACTCCGCGGAGTATTTCTGGCCGCGTCGCCTGCATGTCGTTGATGAAGGCAAAGTGCCGTCGCACCAGCTGGACAATTCTGTCGCGCTCTGGATCTTCCTCTGAAGCTTTTGACTCTGGAAATTCAAGTGGAACGTGGTCCTCCAATTCAGTCAGTTCGGGCTTGCCCAGAACTGCCTCGCGGCTGTGCGACATGGCTGAATGGCTGGGCCACTGCCTCAGAGTGGTGGGAGGTTTGAATGCCAGATGCCCAGTGCGATGGTTAGTATTTAGGGTACTATATTAAGGTCCCCTCTTTTCGGCGTCATGCCAGTCGGGCACTCGAAGTTATTTGGCCCTCAGGTGCTTCTAGCAAGGCCTCAGCATGGCCCTCAACCCTAATATAGGGGCCCTTTAGAGCTAGAACTGGGGTTCTGGGGCTGCTGATTTTACTATACTTAGGGTTTATAAGGGTTTAGGGCTATAGTAAGGAACTCCCAAAATAGTATATGTTGGTAATTATCTAGGCCCCCATGTTAAACCCTCTGCAAACACACGGATTGACTCAGATCATGTTTTGCGCGCAGGATCGGATTGAAGGTTCAGTGTTCCGGGATTCAGGACTCTAAACCCCAAAGCAGATACGCCAAACCCAAAGCACCAAACCCTAAATCCTCAGCCCAAAACACCTGCACTGCCCCTGCACCCTAACACCTAAACCGTATCTAATCCTGAACCCCTAGAGCCTGATGTTGGCTGAACCTTTTTCACTGCCACCGCGAAAATCATTCTAATGTCAGAGCTGCGGCGATTCGACCTGCATCAGAGCCAAAACTCTTCTGCTTTTCTTTGGGGTTTGACTCTAAATCTTAGGGTTTAGGATTTAGGGTTTGGGGATTGGGGACTATGGTTTGGTGTTTAGGGCAGGGGCAGAGCTCACATCCTACAACCAAAACCCCCCCAACCGCCCGCTCCCCACCCCCAATGCTTTTACCTTTTTGTCTCAACCCACCTGATCCATCAACGCTTCCAGACCACAGTACAAAAAGCACCCTCCACAATCCGAACAATAGTCCGTAACACAACACCAAACCCATCGAAGACATTGCTTGCTCTGCAAGGGGCTTTGTGATTTCTGCAGGGTCGTCACAAGCAGGTTTGACAGGGTCTAGGCTTTTTTGTAGAAGCCCGAAAACATATTGTGTTTGGGTGTTGTTGCCAGACAATTGAAACAAGAAGCACACCCGTAGCCTCCTTTGAGGTTTTGGGCTTATGATTGGTCGCGCAAGTCGGGGTCAACGGTCAGCTCTATTGAATGATTAGAGCTTTGTGCTATGCCAAATGCAGGGGCTTAGGATTCCCGTAAACATCCCAACACGCCAAGGCCCTAAACCCTTAGTAAATCTCGGAAACACCTACGGACCTACGAAGACAAATGCCCACGCAACTGGAAACGAACCTCGATCCTAAACCTGAACCCTAACCCACATTACAACTGTGACTCCAGCTAGACGTCCATAAGCGGTTTGGCCTTCAGCTTCGCAACGTTGGCAGTCGCAGTCGAAAAACCAGTGGCTAGACCTTAGGGCTGGAAGAATAAGGATTCCTTCAAGGGTTCAGTTTGAGACTTCCTAAGTCCGTGTGCAACACCAAGGGTCCCCATGAAGATCCTATCATTGTTTAGGATCTAGATGGGAGTTTCCGAAAATAGGGGACCCTAATATTGTACCCTAAATAGTAGGATCCTTATCATAAGGACCCCAAAATAAGGTACCTCTATTTTCGGAAACCCTCAGATTAGTGGTGGCGGGCGGGCAGACAAGGGTTCTGGGGATGATTTCTCAGACGCCCAGGGTAGGGGCTTGAGAGCTGTAGAGTTCCAGGGCTGAAAGCTTAGAGCTTCAGGCTTCATGAGGTTTGGGGTTTCAGGAGGTGGGTGGTTGTGAAAAATTATGGCCCCTTTTGGGGGTACCCTAAATAATAGGTGCCGCACTAAAATTAGGACCCAAAAAGGGACCATAATTTTGACAACCACCCAGGTAGTATTTAGGGCCCTCTAGGGTTTCGAGTGCTGTAGGAGGAGGGTTGCGATCGGTGTTTGCTCGATATTCTGTGGGTTGTTGTCCGTTCGCTTGTAACCCTTCTTTCAGGAAATGGGTGGCCACCGGATAAATTATAAGTTACACTGGAGTGGTGAAACCGTTGTGGTCGTCGTGGCAGCGGCATCTACTCGGTGCTGTATGTAGGTGTCATAGTCGTAATAGTCGTCGCAGCACGAACACAAGCAGGCGAGGAGGAGTGGGAACAGTCCCTAAAGTCTAAACCCTAAACCCTAAATTAGGCAGCAGTAGTGGCAGCCGCAGTGCTCGCAGCTCAGCCGCGGCAGTAGCAGTAATCAAGTGGGAGTTTCCGAAAATTCGGGGTACCTTATTTTGGGGTCCTTCTAAAAAGGATCCTACTATTTAGGGTCCCATATTAGGGTCCCCTTTTTTCTCGGAGGTGTAGCAGTCGTCGCCGGCATCGTCGTCGTCTTACTGGTACACATGTTGACATAGTCATTTTGATGCGAAATTAATACTAGCATAGCAGCAGCTGTGGTCGGAGTCGACAGAAGGTGTAGTGATGGCACTTGCTACAAAAAGCCCCGAACTCAGTACTAGTGTCGTTAATTAATCAGAGCCATCATAAAATGCACGCTTGGGGGAATATTTTCCAAGCTCTGCAGATGCAGCCTGAGGCCATGTCAGCTGCTGGCGTCGCTCGTCGCCTGGCCTTAGCTCACGGTGCGAACAACACAGAATCTGACCTCAAATCCTTGAGGTTACTGCTGTGACCATGATCGTGGAATTCCATGAGTGTTAGAATCGTTAGAAATATAGGAAGTCAGGACAGGAGCTGCAGTAGCAGATCGGCAACCCAAACCACAAAAAAAACAAAAAACACAGCTGAAAACTCGAGGTAGAGCCCCGTAGCGGACGATTTACCACGGACAGAGCCCGAAGACTAGCACATATATTACTAAACAAACAAATAAAATGAAGAAAAATACACAAAGAAACCCGTACACACGCGAATGAATGGATAAGTAAATGCATAACATATAAGAAATCTATACATATATATATATATATATATATATATTTATTTATTTATTTCTTATGTATGTATACTGCATTATACATGAAGATGAGATATGCCAAAGAATTCCGTGTCGAAACCAGACCAAAGCATCAGGCCATCAGACCCCAAGTGCCATGGGTCAGCTTTAACGAATAAGAACCTGATTTATGGCCTGGCTTTTCGGGTTTGTTGGGGGTTTGGGGTATAGGATCCTCGGCAAACCTTGTGGGTGTTGAGGGTTTGGGACTTAGCGTTTAACGTTTCGGGGATTTCTCACCACATGACATAGGCGTGTGTATGTATGTGTATATATATATATATATACATATATATATATATATATACATATATATTATAGATAAATATCTAGGTACATATGTGCATTATTGGTATAGATATATGATATATGTGTATCATCTTGCATTTGATAGAAAGAGAGAGAAAGAGAGAAAAAGAGAGAGAGAGAGAGAGAAAAAAAAAAAAAAAAAAAACGAAAGAGAACGAGAGCGAGTAGATGTGGGGTTTGCGGGGGTTAGAGGGCTAAAGACACCCCAAACCCTAAACCTTAAACTTGAACCCCTACAACCCTCAGCTCTAAACCTTAAGACCCTACAACCCCCAAAACCCTAAACGAAAAACCCTAAACCCCAAACCCTAACCTCACCCCCCCACCCCCCCAGACTTTGCAGGTCTTGGTGTTCAGGCCAAGCCCTGGATCTGAGGATCAAAGATGTAGCTATTCATGCCTGACATGTCTAGGAATCAGTTTCGCCTAGGGGCCCAGTATCCTAGCCCAAAGAAAGTTAACCTTCTCAATTATGGTAGGATTATATGAAGCCAAAAAGGTTAACACTTACCTACTCAGCTACTAAGATGGTTATATTACAGCTGCGATATATTATTACTCAAATTATACTTGGTATAGTTACTATAATTAGTCCATGAACCAGTATAGTTACAGGAGAGCTGCTATATGTTATATTGTTATTTTGCTTGGTGAAGCTATTATAGTTACTGTAGATAGTAAACTGATTATAAGGCATAGGCATCCTATCTTGCTTTGCAGTACTCGTAAGATTTATTCTGTCTTCAGGGTGTGCCGTATCGTTTTACAGGGTATTCAACCGCCCCTGACTGAGCCAATACATGGCGTTTGCAAAGACCGCTTCATGTAGGATTTAGGATGTAGGCTTCAAGCTTTCAAACGGGTTTCGGAAGCCCATGTAACCCATCTACGCATTCAAAATCGTGCTTTTTCCGATGTCTTTCGCGGCATCCCTCAGTTTCGGTGCTTCATATCCTCCAACACCCCAAATCCAGAATCCGGAATCCTACGTGGACGGAAACTCTAAACCAATCCGAAACCATACCCTAAACCCAACGCCCCAAGTTGATACTGAGCGGATCAGGCGAGTCAGTAAGTAGGTTTTAAGTACGGTTATTGCCTACTAATTCCGTTTATGCTCTAAGTACTCTCCCTAAACCTAAACTCTGAACCCTAAACCTGAAACCCGAAACCATGAACCCCAAGGACTGTGAGCCGGTACCAGTCCGGCTCGACGTAGGCCAAGGTCAGGGGCTCCCCTGCCTCGAAGGCTACCGGGCCTTTATTTAGGGTTTAGGGTTTAGGGTTTATTAAAGCTTTAGAGCTTTACAATTTAGGGTTTAGGAGTTTAGGATCTGCAAAGCATGCAGAGTTTTAGAGCTTAAGGATCTTTAGATTTAACTTAGGGTTTTAGGGCTTCGGGTGTTCTTTCGGTTAACGCCATCTTCCGACTGCAGGGGAGGGTTTAAGGTTTTAGAGCTCCCGGATATCAGTGTCTGCAGGCTGCGGATTTGAATTCTGTGCTGAGAGATCTAGGGTCTATTATCAAAGGGGAAAAGGAGGGACCCTTAATGGGGACCCCTACCCTATAATGGGCTATATAATGGGTATATCATGGCTATATTATGGGTATATACCTAGGGGTCCTTATTAAGGGTCCCTCCTTTTACCCTTGGATATTATTGGACCGGTAAACCCTTAAACCCTAAACCCTGAAGGGGCTCAAGGCTGGACAGCTTGCGATGTCATGGCTTATCCTGAGTTTCAGAAAGTAGGTATAGGGTTTAGGGTTTAGGGGCTTCGGCTTGAACAATACGCAATCTCATCGATGCTACTGCTGGTTCTTTCCTGGCAGCCTTGTCACATCCGTGCCCTGCTGGTGCCATCTGATCATATCCTGTTCCGATACAGTATATGCTTTGGCCTCAAAAGATCTATAACATGAACCCCTTTAAGGCCTAAGTATATACTATATGGGTGGTTGTCAAAATTATGGTCCCGCTTTGGGTCCCCATTATAGTATTTAGGCTACCCAAAAAGGTACCTTAGTTGTGAAAACCACCCATATGGAGCCTTAGGGGAACATTTCAGGGCCGGAACCTCGACATTCCGTGTGGTCAGCATGGACACCTGCGGCTACCAGAGTCTTGACGGAAGGCTTGGGATTCTTGAGTCGATGCCTTTGATATATGGGCCTTATAATCATTAGAATACTGTTTCGGTGTATATTATACTGTAATTATAATAAGGGACCTCCACAATAGTATAGGAAATAACCAAGGCCCGATATTACCGGCTGGCGCCGATCTGTATTGTAAGACTGAGTCATGAGTTCCGCGGTCCTGAACTCAGTAGAGTTCCAGCCGTGCTCGAAGGCTCATAGTTGTTGCTGTGCAAGACTTGCCGATACGTAAAAGAAGCAATACTTAGACGGCGTAGGTGACATCTTGTGTCACTGCGACACCGGTGCCAAACTCGCATTGGTTTCACAGGTGATCCCACATCACAAAACTGGAATGCTGCGGAATTGAGCTGGAAGAGCGGAGTCCGCAGCAACTACAACATATTGCCATAACGAGGCCCTGGCACTTTAGTTACAAGGGGAGGTTATGAAACTTGTTAATGTTGGCTTCCCGATACAACAGGGCCTTGCAAGCCTGTGCATACACAGACACAAATGCCAAAAGGGCACCCACTATATAAGCCCTACCCTACCGTATACGAAACCTATATCTCCCACAATTATGCAGAGCCCCGCAACACTCAAGTGGCGGCACAGCCCCACAAGATTTATGCTCGATCTTGCGGGGCACCAGACTGCAACCAATAGTTTAGGGTTTGGGGGGTTTAGGGTATAGGAGCTTCGGGTTTAGGGGTTTAGTAAAGAGTTGTAGGGACGTAGGGGCTCAGCAACTGTGGTGAATTTGCTGAGTCTCCTCTGTTGGACTACACCTAGCCTCTTGCTTCCGTCGTGTTGAAACCTTGGGCCTTTATTAGGGCTCCTTATATGAATCCTACTACTTTGGGGGTTATAGGCCCAGGGTTTCTTAATCAGGTTCCCAGATTAGCAGTGTGAGTTTGCAGAGTCTCCTGTGTTGCCTTCCGTCGTTGACACGCCCTGGCACGGGTCGGAAAATCGGGGTTTCAGAAATCCCGATTTTCCGACCCCCCAAAAATCGCTCCCCAATTCGGATTTTGGCACCTCGGCACCCGTAGCTGCGGAGGTTTCCAGCCGCACGGCCGGTGAACAGGAATGGTTCATGGTGCTCAGAAGCACGTAAACCTGGCTTTTGGGGGTCTTAGTCGTTGAGTTCATAAGCCCCCAAAAGTCTACACTTTTAGTGTTATAGTGGGAAATATTATCCCAAAAAGTGCAAAGTGTATCCTCTCAGCTACTCAGGGGTGGCCGAGTGGGGCTTTGGCAGGGGGTAGATCCGAAGAGACCTGTTGTCGCATTACTCGCTTGAGAAATGCAGGATGCACATGGCTCTTAAGCCTCTTGAACATTGAACGTGGAAGTAGCCCTAAACCCTAAACCCTAAACCTACTAGTTTTTGGCTACTAACTTCATCCCGACAGCCCGAACAAGGGCAAACCGGCAACACCAGAACCATAGACATAAACAACCAAATGAACCTCCCCCCATGACCAACGCATACCCCCACCCCCCAATTAAATCCTAAACCCTAAACCCTGAATCCTAAACCCTAAACCCTGAATCCTAAACCCTAAACTCTAAACCCTGAATCCTGATGCAAAGCCTAAAATCAAATGGCCCAGGGACTCCGGCTCCTCGTATGGACTGTGTCTCCTCGGTGGAAGGCACCTTCTTGGGCTTCGAGAACTGAGGAAGCCCTTTGTGTTTTCCTGCTCAAAACCTCCGTGCTGTCGCGACGGCAGAGAATTTAAGGGTTCAGAGTTTAGGGGATTTGGGGACTCACAAAGGGCCCAGAGCAAAACCCCAAACGTCTGCACTTCTTCAAGCTTCCACGCATGCGCGGCGTTGAGCGGGGTTCCAGCGCCGCTTCACTTAATGAGTGCCCCAGATCCACATCTTCGTTGCAAAGGTTGCAAGCGAGTCTTCATGAGACTCATGAGTAGTCGCATGCACTAAACCCCTAAACCCTAAACCCTGAAACCCCTAAACCCTTAAACCCTAAACCCCTAAACCCCAATCCCTTAAACCCTAAACCCCTAAACTAGAGCGCCCAAATCTGAGGTCAAAACAGTGAAGGAGGCTGCATTGAGCACGAGCCTCCCTGCCAAAGCCTCAATCGTCTCCTGCAGACCGGGCGAGTCTAGGGTCTACCTTAGCCCCGAATAGCCTACTTTTCTAGGACTAATATTTAAAACAAATAATGAGGAACCCTAAAAAGGTAGGTTCTCTCGGATCCAGGTATGGTTTAGGGTCCATGGTTTAGGGGCTTAAGGATCTATGGTTTCGGGGTTTAGGGGTGTAGGGTTTAGGGCTTCAGGGCATAGCGTCTATGGTTTAGGGTTTAGGGGTTTCGGGGTTCAACGGGTTCTATAAGAGATACTCTCGAGGCTCTGCAAAGGTGAAGCCCAACTGGGTTTTGGGGGGTACATAACACAGCCATAAGAGGCAACCCTCAGGAATGTTGCTAGAAGTAATATTCCGACCGCCACATTAAATGAATTGAACTAGTAGGTCTTGATGCTGGTGTTCAGAGTCTAGCGTTTAGGGTTCAGGGTTTGCGGCTCAAGGAGACTACTTCACGCGAAACCGCTACGGTTTACGCTTAGTTGTGTAAAGGGTTTCGGGCTGGGGGGATGGAACAACTCGGTGCCTAAGACTTGTAACCAACCCTAAACCGTAAACCATACTTTCTTAACCCTAAGCCCTAAACTTTTAAACCCACGACGTATAAGTGTAGATGTAAGGCTCGAGATTTGAAGATCGAAAGGTTCGGTGATTTTACTAGTACTGGCCAAGAAGAATTTCAAATGAGACCAAGACGACGACTACTCCTACCACTTGCTGGTAAGAACAATAGTATCATCGTCGTCTTCATCATCACCATGATCATGAAAGCAAACATGTTCACTAATAGCCATAGGAATAACAATAGTAAGATTCATGACAAAAGCAAAAGTAATCATCACAACAACATTGGTTGGGGTGCTTGGGGTGCTGTGGTGTCAAGGACTGGGAATTAAGGTTCGGAGAGCCTACAGGTTCGGGTGTAGAGCTTGCGGAGGACTGTGGGCATCCGGGGCGTGAAGCTCTTGCTGCAGAGAAACCTTCGGAAGTATTGCACCCTGATCCAAAGTACCAGCTCCATAAGAGGTTCAGGACTTTAGGGTGTAGGGTCTTAGGGTTTAGGGTTTTAGAGTTTAGCGCGCAAAACCAGCAGTGCAGCAATGCTTGAAACCTTTGCTGTCCATGATACCTGCTGCAGACTGCCGCATAGTTTCTTGGAAAACCTAGTCCAGATGCCCGGTGCTACTAAACCCTAAACCCAAACCCCTAAACCCTAGCCCTTTAACCCATAAACCCCAAACCCCTAAACCCTAAAACCCCTGAACCCCTAAACCCTAACCCCTAAACCCATAGACCCCAAACCCCTAAACCCTAAAACCCCTAAACCGCTGAGCCCCCTAAACCCCAAAAGGCCGAAAGTGACGCATCGTTTCTGCAGCGGCTATGCGAGGGAGGATGCTCAGAGCGCTTTCGCCAGGCCTGGTAGGTGCTACTGTGACTCTGATAATTGATACTTGAGGCTTTAGGGCTTAGGGGTTTAGGGTCTAGCGATTTAGGGTTTAGGGGTTTGGGGTTTAGGGGGTGTAGGGTTTAGGGGTTTTAGGGGTTTTAGGGGTTTTAGGGGTTTAGGGCTTAGGGGTTTAGGGGTTTTAGGGTTGAGGGGTTTGGGGTTTAAAGGGTTTAGAGTTGAGGAGCTCAGGGTTCAGATATTGTAAGACTAACAAGGATAGTGATGGCAAAGGATAATGATCCCCTTCTGCTCATCACCAGAACAGGTGATGTGAGGCTTGTTCAGAGTTCGACTCGGTTTGGGTGTCGTCCTACACAAAGAGACAGCCTGGAGAGAAGGCAGCTTCGCACCTAATATCGGGGCCGCAACAATTGGATAGGGCTTTGGGGCCTATACTATAGTTATAGAAAGGAACCCCACCCCTACATTATAGTCCCCTTATAGTATCCTTTATTGTAACCCTTATCGACCCCTTTAAAAGAAACCTAAAATTTAAGGGCCCTATATTATTCGGCAAGGCTTGGAGGTTCGCAGGACACAGAGGCTCCCGGATCCAAAAGCCCTGCCAGCACCCGCATACTGGGTTCAAGCTACCACAAATAAGGAAGCCATGGGATTGCTGTAGATGCCTATTATGGTAACTCTCTATAAGTTCCTGAACAGAAACCCTATTCAATATTCACAAGACTGCAACATCGACTGCAGCACATCTATTTGCGAACAGGTACGACAGCAGTAGTACATAACCAGCGAGAGGATGGGTCTTGCGATCCTTAAAGGGAGGGGGGAAGAATCCAAGGGCGGTATAACCTAGTAATCCCCAATTCTCTCGAAGGTTCCCCAGTACCCAGGCCCGCGCCCCCCCCCCCCTGACCACCTCCCCTCAGACATTCTATAAGTAGTCATGGCAAGACAGATCTTGATGACCATGCTGATGCCTGGAATGGCAACACCCAAAGATAACGTCGTAACAGCTGCACAACCCCGTTCAGCATAACCCGCAATAAGAATCGCGACGACTACCAAATACTCGTCAGTATAAGAGTGACGGAAAAAAGGAGTAGCGACCCCAAACCCTAAACCGTTCGGAGTACCGGTGATATGAACTGCCCTGGCCTGCGGCGCCTGCAGCGCTTGCAAGGCCGGACGCGGCCGAGCCCGCTGCACCGGCCGTGTCCAACCTCGGACCATGCAAGAGAGAGGGAGAGAAGAAGAACAGCTGTGAGAGAGAGAGGGAGAGAGAGAGAGAGAGAGAGAGAGAGAGAGAGAGAGAGAGAGAGAGAGAGAGAGAGAGAGAGAGAGAGAGAGAGAGAAAGAGAGAGAGAGAGCGAGAGCGAGAGCGAGAGCGAGAGCGAGGCAAAGAGAGACAAAGAGAGAGGGACAGAGAGCGAAAGAGGAAGGGAAAGAGAAAGGCATGAGGGAGATTCCCGGCGAGAGAGGCAAAGGGATAGTGTATCGGACTTATGCATTGGCAGCTCTTCAAGCAATTCAGCTTATTGTTGAAACTACATGTAGTATCACTGTCACTCAACTATTACCATTATTATGAATAATATTCGTACTGGCATTATACTATTGTGCTCGGTTATTGCTGCTAATGTTATTGTTATTCTTATTAGGATCGTCAAGCGGCGCATCTTCGTCCGCAGGTCCGGGAAGAGGTGGGGAGCCAAAGAAATCGTGCACCTGGTTGGTTTGATCTATTCCTGTTGCTTATTATTTGGGATGTTTTGGGTGGTTTTAAGGTTCCAGTGGAATTGCTTTTCGGTTCGGGGGGGTTTCCGATTTAAGAACTTTCAGGCTTGAGCTTCCTAGCAGGGTACATTGGTTATAGGCTATAGGACATGCACCCATCTTGACGCAATCTCTTTTATTGCTAGTGCTTCGAAAGGTGTCGGGAACTGCCGGCTTTCGCGGTTTGGGGCTTTCTCTCGACACCTGGCTTTCGAACATTAAGCCCAGCTCTCATCCTCCGGACGGAACGAA
>CAJNDT010006059.1:60000-117500 GCA_905221615.1 Symbiodinium sp. CCMP2592
ATTATGTGCCTTGAAAGTATAATATATTTATTGTATCCAAGAAATCGCTTCCAATGGAACCCTATATGTAAGAAATATGATATTAAAGAAAAAATTGATTCAAATGTATATTGGCCATTATGTGCCTTGAAAGTATAATATATTTATTCTATCCAAGAAACCGCTTCCAAGTGAACTTTTACTCCAAAACTCCACGGCCCCCGCACGTCTTGAGCTTCTCTTCAACTGGATAGGTCCTGCCACGACAGGTGTAACACGAAACACTAACTTGTAGCGTCGCCAGGCCTTCCCGCCAGGCCTTCCCGAAAGCCGTCTTGAGCTTCTCTTCAACTGGATAGGTCCTGCCACGACAGGTGTAGACTCGAGAAAACTCTACCGGAACACATCGCTCGAAACGGCGGGTGGCCTCTGTTGGCCTCGGCATGGCTGGTTTCGGCAGTGGAGTCCTCGGCATGGCTGGTTTCGGCAGTGCATTGGGGATCGGTATGGCTGGTTTCGGCAGCGGAGCCCTTGGGATGGCTGGCTTCGGCAGCGGAGCCCTTGGGATGGCTGGCTGCTTTGGCGGCGGCGGGCGGCCTGCCATTGTCCGTGCGGGGCGGCCTGGGAAGCGGCGTGGGATCGGCGGGCGGCCTCGGAACGTCATCCGTTTCGGCAGTGCTGCTGGGCCTTGCCGCTTCACAAGCGGTGGCCGCCCTATTGGCCGCTTCACAAGCGGTGGCCGCGGTGGCCGCCCTATTGGCCGCTTCACAAGCGGTGGCCGCCCTATTGGTGGGCGCTTCAAGAGCACTGCCACAACCACAGCACTCTTCATGAGACCCGCAAGCTAAAACTCGCCCCAAAAAAGCTTGAGTGAAAAACAGTCAGTTAAAATCAAGTCAGAGTGGAAAAAAAAATGTTAATGTTTCAAACATGAAAATCATCCGCATCAGCATCATCATGACCATCAACCATAATCATCATCATCATCTTCAAGAACAACATCACACCATCAACATCAAAAAGTCGTGTGGGAAAACATGAGGTTAATGTTTGAAACATGAAAAAATCATCCGCATCAGCATCATCATGACCATCAACCATCATCATGATCATCATCATCTTCAAGAACAACATCATACCATCAACATCACCGTCATCTGATCATCAAGATCATCCTCGTCATCATCATTATCTGTGATCATCGTCATTAGAATCAGCATCCTCATCACCATGAATCATCATCATTATCATCACGAACATGATCATCACCCTGCATCATCATCACCATCAATCATCATCATTATCATCGTCAACATCATCGTCACCGAGCATCAGGATCAACATCAAACATCATCATGACCATCTATCATCATCACAGCATCATGATCAGCATCACTCATCATCATTTTCATCATCAACATCATCATCACCCAGCATCATCTATCATCGAGATCATCCTCATCCTCATCAATTTCTGATCATCATCATTAGCATCAGCATCATCATCACCATCCCTCATCATCATCATTATCATCATCAACATCATCATCACCCAGCATCATCATCACATCAAGCATCATCATTATCATCATCACCATCCATCAGCATCATTATCATCATCAGCACCTTCAATCACCATCATTTCATCATCATCATCATCATCACAATCAATGATCATCATTATCATCATCAGCATGATCATCACCCAGCATCATCATCATCCTCATCAATTTCTGATCATCAACATTAGCATCAGCATCATCCTCACCGTCCATCATCATCATCATTATCATCATCAACATCATCATCACCCAGCATCATCATCACATCAATCATCATCATTATCATCATCACCATCATCATCACCATCAACCATTTTCATTATCATCGTCAACATCATCGTCACCGAGCATCAGGATCAACATCAAACATCATCATTATCATCATCACCATCATCATCACCATCAACCATCATCATAAGCATCAGCATCATCCTCACCGTCCATCATCATCATCGTTATCATCATGAACATCATCATCACCCAGCATCATCATCACATCAATCATCATCATTATCAAAATCAACATCATCATCACCATCAACCATCATCATTAGCATCAGCATCATCCTCACCGTCCATCATCATCATCATTATCATCATCAACATCATCATCACCCAGCATCATCATCACATCAATCATCCTCATTATCATCATCACCAGACATCAGCATCATTATCATCATCAGCACCTTCAATCACCATCATTCCATCATCATCATCACAATCAATGATCATCATTATCATCATCAGCATCATCACCACCCAGCATCATCAGCATCATCACCAGCATCATCCTCACCCAGCATCAGCATCACCGTCAATCAGCATCATCATTATCAGCATCATCATCACCATCAATCATCATCATTAGCCTCATCTTCATCAGCATCCGCATCAGCATCATCATTTGCATCAACCATCATCATCATCATCATCGTCGTCATGAACAACATCACACCATGCACATCAACACCGTCATCTGACAATCAAGATCATCACATCCTCATCACCATCACTCATCATCATCATCCTCATCGTCATCAGCATCCGCATCAGCATCATCATGACCATCAACCATCATCTTAATCATCATCATCTTCAAGAACAACATCATACCATCAACATCACCGTCATCTGATCATCAAGATCAGCCTCGTCATCATCATTACCTGATCATCATCATTAGAATCAGCATCATCATCACCATGAATCATCATCATTATCGTCATCTTGATGATCATCACCCTGCATCATCATCACCATCAACCATCATCATTATCATCGTCAACATCATCGTCACCGAGCATCAGGATCAACGTCAAACATCATCATGACCATCTAGCATCATCACAGCATCATGATCAGCATCAATCATCATCATTTTCATCATGAACATCATCATCACCCAGCATCATCTATCATCGAGATCATCCTCATCCTCATCAATTTCTGATCATCATCATTAGCATCAGCATCATCCTCACCGTCCATCATCATCATCATTATCATCATCAACATCATCATCACCCAGCATCATCATCACATCAATCATCATCATTATCAAAATCACCATCATCAGCACCATCAACCATCATCATTATCATCGTCAACATCATCGTCACCGAGCATCAGGATCAACATCAAACATCATCATGACCATCTATCATCATCACAGCATCATGATCAGCATCACTCATCATCATTTTCATCATCAACATCATCATCACCCAGCATCATCTATCATCGAGATCATCCTCATCCTCATCAATTTCTGATCATCATCATTAGCATCAGCATCATCATCACCATCCCTCATCATTATCATTATCATCATCAACATCATCATCACCCAGCATCATCATCACATCAAGCATCATCATTATCATCATCACCATCCATCAGCATCATTATCATCATCAGCACCTTCAATCACCATCATTTCATCATCATCATCATCATCACAATCAATGATCATCATTATCATCATCAGCATGATCATCACCCAGCATCATCATCATCCTCATCAATTTCTGATCATCAACATTAGCATCAGCATCATCCTCACCGTCCATCATCATCATCATTATCATCATCAACATCATCATCACCCAGCATCATCATCACATCAATCATCATCATTATCATCATCACCATCATCATCACCATCAACCATTTTCATTATCATCGTCAACATCATCGTCACCGAGCATCAGGATCAACATCAAACATCATCATGACCATCTATCATCATCACAGCATCATGATCAGCATCAATCATCATCATTTTCATCATCAACATCATCATCACCCAGCATCATCTATCATCGAGATCATCCTCATCCTCATCAATTTCTGATCATCATCATTAGCATCAGCATCATCCTCACCGTCCATCATCATCATCATTATCATCATCAACATCATCATCACCCAGCATCATCATCACATCAATCATCATCATTATCATCATCACCATCCATCAGCATCATTATCATCATCAGCACCTTCAATCACCATCATTTCATCATCATCATCATCATCACAATCAATGATCATCATTATCATCATCAGCATGATCATCACCCAGCATCATCAGCATCATCATCAGCATCAGCATCATCCTCACCCAGCTTCAGCATCACCGTCAATCAGCATCATCATTATCAGCATCATCATCACCATCAATCATCATCATTAGCCTCATCTTCATCAGCATCCGCATCAGCATCATCATGACCATCAACCATCATCATAATCATCATCATCTTCGAGAACAACATCATACCATCAGCATCACCGTCATCTGATCATCAAGATCATCCAAGTCATCATCATTATCTGATCATCATCACTAGAATCAGCATCATCATCATCACCATGAATCATCATCATTATCATCATCAACATGATCATCACCCTGCATCATCATCACCATCAATCATCATCATTATCATCGTCAACATCATCGTCACCGAGCATCATGATCAACATCGAACATCATCATGACCATCTAACATCATCACAGCATCATGATCACCATCCATCATCATCGTTTTCATCATCAACATCATCATCACCCAGCATCATCTATCATCGAGATCATCCTCATCCTCAGCAATTTCTGATCATCATCATTAGCATCAGCATCATCATCACCATCCCTCATCATCATCATTATCATCATCAACATCATCATCACCCAGCATCATCATCACATCAAGCATCATCATTATCATCATCACCATCCATCAGCATCATTATCAACATCAGCACCTTCAATCACCATCATTTCATGATCATCATCATCACAATCAAGGAGCCTCCTCATCATCATCAGCATCAGCATCACCCAGCATCATCAGCATCATCATGAGCATCATCCTCACCCAGCATCAGCATCACCGTCAATCAGCATCATCATTATCAGCATCATCATTACCATCAATCATCATCATTAGCCTCATCTTCATCAGCATTCGCATCAGCATCATCATTTGCATCAACCATCATCATCATCATCATCATCATCATCTTCATGAACAACATCACACCATGCACATCAACACCGTCATCTGATCATCAAGATCATCACATCCTCATCACCATCACTCATCATCATCATCATCCTCATCGTCATCAGCATCCGCATCAGCATCACCATGACCATCAACCATCATCATAATCATCATCATCTTCGAGAACAACATCATACCATCCGCATCACCGTCATCTGATCATCAAGATCATCCTAGTCATCATCATTATCTGATCATCATCACTAGAATCAGCATCATCATCATCACCATGAATCATCATCATTATAATCATCAACATGATCATCACCCTGCATCATCATCACCATCAATCATCATCATTATCATTGTCAACATCATCGTCACCGAGCATCATGATCAACATCCAACATCATCATGACCATCTATCACCATCACAGCCTCATGATCACCATCAATCATCATCATCTTCATCATCAACATCATCATGAACCAGCATCATCTATCATCGAGATCATCCTCATCCTCATCAGTTTCTGATCATCATCATTAACATCAGCATCATCATCACCATGCAGGATCATCATCATTATCATCATCAACATCATCATCACCCAGCATCATCATCACATCAATCATCATCATTATCATCATCACCATCCATCAGCATCATTATCATCATCAGCACCTTCAATCACCATTATTTCATCATCATCATCACCATCAATCATCATCATTAGCCTCATCTTCATCAGCCTCCGCATCAGCATCATCATTTGCATCAACCATCATCATCATCATCTTCATGAACAACATCACACCATGCACATCAACACCGTCATCTGATCATCAAGATCATCACATCATCATCACCATCACTCATCATCATCATCCTCATCGTCAGCAGCATCCGCATCAGCATCATCATGACCATCAACCATCATCATAATCATCATCATCTTCAAGAACAACATCATACCATCAACATCACCGTCATCTGATCATCAAGATCAACATCATACCATCAACATCACCGTCATCTGATCATCAAGATCATCCTCGTCATCATCATTATCTGATCATCATCATTAGAATCATCATCACCATCAATCATCATCATTAGCCTCATCTTCATCAGCATCCGCATCAGCATCATCATTTGCATCAAGCATCAACATCATCGTCACCGAGCATCATGATCAACATCAAGCATCATCATGACCATCTAACATCATCACAGCATCATGATCACCATCCATCATCATCATTTTCATCATCAACATCATCATCACCCAGCATCATCTATCATCGAGATCATCCTCATCCTCATCAATTTCTGATCATCATCATTAGCCTCAGCATTATCATCACCATCCATCATCATCATCATTATCATCATCAACATCATCATCACCCAGCATCATCATCACATCAAGCATCATCATTATCATCATCACCATCCATCAGCATCATTATCATCATCAGCACCTTCAATCACCATCATTTCATCATCATCATCATCACAATCAAGGAGCCTCCTTATCATCATCAGCATCAGCATCACCCAGCACCATCAGCATCATCATGAGCATCATCCTCACCCAGCATCAGCATCACCGTCAATCAGCATCATCATTATCAGCATCATCATCACCATCAATCATCATCATTAGCCTCATCTTCATCAGCATCCGCATCAGCATCATCATTTGTATCAACCATCATCATCATCATCATCTTCATGAACAACATCACACCATGCACATCAACACCGTCATCTGATCATCAAGATCATCACATCATCATCACCATCACTCATCATCATCATCCTCATCGTCATCAGCATCCGCATCAGCATCATCATGACCATCAACCATCATCATAATCATCATCATCTTCAAGAACAACATCATACCATCAACATCACCGTCATCTGATCATCAAGATCATCCTCGTCATCATCATTATCTGATCATCATCACTAGAATCAGCATCATCATCATCACCATGAATCATCATCATTATCATCATCAACATGATCATCACCCTGCATCATCATCACCATCAATCATCATCATTATCATCGTCAACTTCAGCGTCACCGAGCATCATGATCAACATCCAACATCATCATGACCATCTATCATCATCACAGCATCATGATCACCATCAATCATCATCATTTTCATCATCAACATCATCATCACCCAGCATCATCTATCATCGAGATCATCCTCAGCCTCATCAATTTCTGATCATCATCATTAGCCTCAGCATCATCATCACCATGCAGGATCATCATCATTATCATCATCATCATCATCACCCAGCATCATCATCACATCAATCATCATCATTATCATCATCACCATCCATCAGCATCATTATCATCATCAGCACCTTCAATCACCATCATTTCATCATCATCATCACAATCAATGATCATCATTATCATCATCAGCATCATCATCACCCAGCATCATCAGCATCATCAACAGCATCGTCATCCTTTTCCTGCTGTCTTGCTGTCCTCTTGCTCTGTCGTGACCCTGCGAGGCACCCGTGAAAAGAGCATCCGTGAAAGGCACACACCCTTGAAGAGAAATCAGGGAAGGCACCCACTGTGAGGAGGCACCCTTAAAAAAGCATCCGTGACAGGGACACCCTGTGAGAGGCACTCTTGCAAAGGTATCCGTGAAAGGCACTCTGCGAGGCACCCTTAAAAAGGGCATCCGTATAGGCACACCTGTGAGGGTAACTCTTGAAAAGGCATCCGTGAAAGGCACACCTTGTGAGAGGCACCCTTGAAGAGACATCCGTGAAAGGCACCCACTGTGAGGGCACTCTTCAAAAAAAGGCATCCGTGTCAGGTAAGAGGCACTCTTGAAAAGGCATCTGTGAAAGGCACACCTGAGAGGCACCCTTGAAGAGACATCCGTGAAAGGCACCCACTGTGAGAGGCACTTTGAAAAAAAGGCATCCGTGACAGAGACACCCTGTGAGAGGCACTCTTGAAAAGGCATCCGTGAAAGGCACACCTTGCGAAAGGCACCCTTGAAGAGACATCCGTGAAAGGCACTGTGAGAGGGCACTCTAAAAACAAAGGCATCCGTGTCAGGTAAGAGGCACTCTTGAAAAGGCATGTGTGAAAGGCACACCTTGTGAGAGCGACGCTTGAAGAGACATCCGTGAAAGGCACCCACTGTGAGAGGCACTTTGAAAAAAAGGCATCCGTGACAGAGACACCCTGTGAGAGGCACTCTTGCAAAGGTATCCGTGAAAGGCACACCCTGCGAGGCACCCTTGAAAAAGGCGTCCGTGAAAGGCACACCTTGTGAGAGCAACTCTTGAAAAGGCATCCGTGAAAGGCTCACCTTCATCCGTGAAAGGCACCCACTGTGAGAGGCACCCTGAAAAAGGACATCCGTGACACTCTGTGAGAGACACTCTTGCAGGTATCCGTGAAAGGCACCCTGCGAGGCACCCTTAAAAAGGGCATCCGTGAAAGGCACACCTTGTGAGAGGCACCCTTGAAGAGACATCCGTGTAAAGGCACCCACTGTGAGAGGGCATCCGTGACAGGGACACCTTGTAAGGGGCACTCTTGCAAAGGTATCCGTGAAAGGCACACCCTGCGAGGCACCCTTGAAAAGGACATCCGTGAAAGGCACACCTTGTGAGAGCAACTCTTGAAAAGGCATCCGTGAAAGGCACAGCTTGTGAGAGGCACCCTTGAAGAGACATCCGTGAAAGGCAGCCACTGTGAGAGGCACCCTGAAAAAGGTCACAGGGACACTCTGAGAGGCACTCTTGCCAAGGTATCCGTGAAAGGACCCTGCGAGGCACCCTTGAAAAGGGCATCCGTAAAAGGCACACCTTGTGAGAGCAACTCTTGAAAAGGCATCCGTGAAAGCCACCTTGTCAGAGGCACCCTTGAAGAGACATCCGTGAAGCACTCACTGTGAGGCACCCTAAGAAAGGCATCCGTAACAGGGACACCCTGTGAGAGGCACTCTTGCAAAGGTGCGAGGCACCCTTGACAAGGGCATCCGTAGGACACACCTTGTGAGCAACTCTTGACAAGGCATACCTTGTGAGAGGCACCCTTGAAGAGACATCCGAAAAAGGCACCCACTGTGAGAGGCACCCTGAAAAAAGGCATCCGTGAACAGGTACACTCTGTAAAAGACCCATCCTGTAACAGGTAGTTTTGAAGAGGCGTGAAAGAGGCACCCTGCGAGAAGCATCGGTTCAAAAAGGCATTTTCGCATCGTGCAAAAGGCATCCTTTCCAACTGTCTCCCTTGTGTTGCTTTTTCTGTCTCTTCTCATTCTTCCTTCCTTTGTTGTGCTCCATGTTCTTTCGCTATCTTGGTGGTGTTCCTTGTTGTCCTGTCTTGCTGTCTGCTCTCCTCCGGTTACTGTCTTGTTGCCCTTTCGCTCTTCTGCTGTTGTGCTCTTTTGGTGGTTTTCCTTGTTCTCCTGGTGTCTTCTTTGTCGTGTTCTTTTTTGTTGCCCTTTTCGTCTCCTGCTGTTCTCTTTTCTTCTGGTGTTGTTCTTCTGGTGCCTTCTTGTGTTCTTATTAGTTTTCTTTTGTTTTTTTGTTATCATCCTCTTCTGCGTCCTTCTTCGTGCTTTCCATGTTCTTTTTGGTGTTCCCTTGTCGCTCTCTTGGTCCTTTGAAACCACTGCTTAAAAAGCACCCAACAAAGTAGTTTTCAGTAGTGACCAATGGTTAAAGGAGCTGTCCAACCAGGTAGTTTTCGGGTTTAACTAACCAAATAGAGCTCCCAAACAGCTGCTTGAAAACCTCCGAACAAACTAGTTTGCTTGAAGAGCTCCCAACAAAGTAGTTTTAGGGTTTAACTAATGTTTGGGTGAGCTCTCCAACAAAGTACTTTTCGGGTTTAAAGAATGGTTTCGGAGAGCTCCCAAACCATTGCTTGAAGAGCTGTCCAACCAGGTAGTTTTCGGGTTTAACTAACCAAATAGAGCTCCCAAACAACTGCTTGAAAACCTCCGAACAAACTAGTTTGCTTGAAGAGCTCCCAACAAAGTAGTTTTAAGGTTTAACTAATGTTTGGGGGAGCTCTCCAACAAAGTACTTTTCGGGTTTAAAGAATGGTTTCGGAGAGCTCCCAAACCATTGCTTGAAGAGCTCACAACGAAGTAGTTTTCGGGTTTAACCAAGGGTATTTATCGGGTTAGAAGAATGGTTTCGGAAAGCTCCCAAACCATTGCTTGAAGAGCTCACAAAAAACTAATTTTAGGGTTTAACTGTTGTTTGGGGCAGCTCTCCAACAAAGTAATTGTCGGGTTTAAAGAATGGTTTCGGAGAGCTCCCAAACCATTGCTTGAAGAGCTCACAACAAACTAGTTTTAGGGTTTAGCAGCTCTCCAACCTTAACCCAACCCTTGAAACCCTAAACCCTAACCCTACCCCTACCATGAACCCTAAACCCTAGCCCCGACCTTAGACCCTAAACCCTAACCCCACCCCTACCATGAACCCTAAACCCTAGCCCCGACCTTAGACCCTAAACCCCAAACCCTATCCCGACCCCTAAGCCTTCAACCCTAACTCAACCCTGAAAGCCTAAATCCCAACCCTACCCCTACCATGAACCCCAAACCCTAGCCCCGACCTTAGACCCTAAACCCTAACCCTACCATGAACCCTAAACCCTAGCCCCGACCTTAGACCCTAAACCCCAAACCCTATCCCGACCCTAAGCCTTCAACCCTCACTCAACCCTGAAACCCTAAATTCTAACATGACCATGAACCCTAAACCCGAAACCCTAAATCCCAACCCTACCATGAACCCTAAACCCCTGCCCCACCTTAGACCTGCAAACCCCATCCCAACGTCAAACCCTAGCCCCACCCAAAGTAGCAACCGTACTTTGCAACTTTTACCATACCCTGACCCCAGCCCAAAACCTTTAAACCCTAACCTTACAACATCACCATTCTCAAAATCCGCATCAGCATCAGCATCATCATCAGCATCATCATCAGCATCATCATCACCATCAATCATCATTATCATCATCAGCATGAACATCATGATCAATCATCATCATGATCATCTGCATGAACGTCACCATCAGCACTCGCATCAACGTTATCATCACCATCAATCATGATCATCATCATCCTCAGCATAATCAGCAGCAGCATGAACATCATCATCTGCATCCGCATCAGCATCATCATCATCATCAGCATGAACATCATCATCAGCATCCGCATCATCATCACCATCAATCATCATCATCATCATCAGCATGAACATCATCATCAACATCCGCATCCGCATCCGCATCATCATCACCATCAATCATCATCATTATCATCATCAGCATGAACATCATCATCATCATCATCTGCATGAACGTCATCATCAGCATCCGCATCAACGTCATCATCACCATCAATCATGATCCTTTTCATCATCAGCATAAACATCATCATCAGCAGCACCATCAATCATCATTATCATCATCAGCATGAATATCATCATCAGCATCCGCATCAGCATCATCATCACCATCAATCATCATCAGCATGAACATCATCATCACCATCAATCATCATCATTATCATGATCAGCATGAACATCATCATGAATCATCATCATTATCATCTGCATGAACGTCATCATCAGCACCCGCATCGAAGGGGTGCGTCCAAGCAGTGTGAGCACTCGGCACTGGCCACATCGTGGCACGTTCATAACCCTGTTCGGAGCTGTGTAGGGAGCTGTGATCGCTCGGCACTGGCCACGTGTGGCGGAGCTGTAGCACTGTTCTCCGGAACCAGGATCCTTGCACCCACCCCCACCATGGGGTCCCAGCGGACCCTGATGCTCTTCCTCTTTCACTTGCACCCATGCAATTCACTTGCATCAACCAGAAGACTAAAACTCGCCTCCTTAAGTGAATGAATTCGTCAGATACAAGTTCGGCTTTATTTAATAATAATTCAAAGAAATCATAAGGGAAATTATATAAGAAATTATAAGAGGAAGTATAAGAGAAATCAAGATTACTGGCAGGAATAGCATTCTGTATTCAAGAGCCTTATACGCCTCTCTTTCCTTTCCATGGCCATCAAGGGCCGGCCTAGGACTGGGCCTGGAGCCTCGGGGTTGCTCGTGAACCCTGCACTGCCAGGACCCTGGTCTGGCCGTCCTCTTCCTTCGCCACAGGCTCCTTGCTGGGACCCTACTAGGACGTCAGTTCACGGCTTAGGACTGAGCGTCGGAGCTGTGTAGGGCCGCTCTCCGAGAGCAGCGGCGGCGGCGGGCCTGCCACCACTGGGCCGCTCTCCGAGAGCCATTTAAGCTTTCTCAACCCCGAGGTTGGTGCTTGTTCGGAGCTCTGTCTCGGGAGCTGCAATTCAGGATCCTTGCTCAAGCAGTGTGAGCACTCGGCACTGGCCACATCGTGGCAGGTTCATAGCTCTGTTCGGAGCTGTGTAGGGAGCTGTGATCGCTCGGCACTGGCCACGTGTGGCGGAGCTGTAGCACTGTTCTCCGGAACCAGGATCCTTGCACCCACCCCCACCATGGGGTCCCAGCGGACCCTGATGCTCTTCCTCTTTCACTTGCACCCATGCAATTCACTTGCATCAACCAGAAGACTAAAACTCGGCTCCTTAAGTGAATGAATTCGTCAGATACAAGTTCGGCTTTATTTAATAATAATTCAAAGAAATCATAAGGGAAATTATATAAGAAATTATAAGAGGAAGTATAAGAGAAATCAAGATTACTGGCAGGAATAGCATTCTGTATTCAAGAGCCTTATACGGCCTCTCTTTCCTTCGCCACAGGCTCCTTCCTGGGACCCTACTAGGACGTCAGTTCACGGTAGGACTGAGCGTCAAGCTTGACGTGGCGAGAGTCGCTCCCGGCCGTGGGCCCTTGGGGACCTCCTTCACTTGCACACCCTAAAGCTTGTCTTGGCGGCAGAAGCGAGCTCCGATGAGGGCCTCGCTATTGCCCTATGTTGCCATTGCGAACTCTGCACTTGCGGATCGCCACGGCGGCTTCGTGGGGGATCCCCGGCGGCTTCCGGTACACCGAGCTCTAGCCTCCTTAAGTGACCGCCCATTACCCTGGTCAGCGGCGGCGGCGGGCACCACTGGGCCGCTCTCCGAGAGCCATTTGAGCGTGCTGCTCTGCACTTGGTGCTTGTTCGGAGCTGTGCACTTGCGGATCGCCACGGCGGCTTCGTGGGGGATCCCCGGCGGCTTCCGGTACACCGAGCTCTAGCCTCCTTAAGTGACCGCCCATTACCCTGGTCAGCGGCGGCGGCGGGCACCACTGGGCCGCTCTCCGAGAGCCATTTGAGCGTGCTGCTCTGCACTTGGTGCTTGTTCGGAGCTGTGCACTTGCGGATCACCACGGGCCGCGGCTTCGTGGGGGATCCCCGCTTTTGCTCTCCGAGAGCCATTGGGGTTGCTCGTGACCTCCAATTTGCCTTGCCGATGAGGGCCTCGCTTTTGCTCTCCGAGAGCCATTGGCATAGCTCTGTTCGGAGCTGTGTAGGGAGCTGTGATCGCTCGGCACTGGCCACGTGTGGCGGAGCTGTAGCACTGTTCTCCGGAACCAGGATCCTTGCACCCACCCCCACCATGGGGTCCCAGCGGACCCTGATGCTCTTCCTCTTTCACTTGCACCCATGCAATTCACTTGCATCAACCAGAAGACTAAAACTCGCCTCCTTAAGTGAATGAATTCGTCAGATACAAGTTCGGCTTTATTTAATAATAATTCAAAGAAATCATAAGGGAAATTATATTATAAATTATAAGAGGAAGTATAAGAGAAATCAAGATTACTGGCAGGAATAGCATTCTGTATTCAAGAGCCTTATACGGCCTCTCTTTCCTTTCCATGGCCATCAAGGGCCGGCCTAGGACTGGGCCTGGAGCCTCGGGGTTGCTCGTGAACCCTGCACTGCCAGGACCCTGGTCTGGCCGTCCTCTTCCTTCGCCACAGGCTCCTTGCTGGGACCCTACTAGGACGTCAGTTCACGGCTTAGGACTGAGCGTCGGAGCTGTGTAGGGCCGCTCTCCGAGAGCCATTTTGGTGCTTGTTCGGAGCTGTGTAGGGCCGCTCTCCGAGAGCCATTTAAAGCTGAGCGTGTGGTGCTTGTTCGGAGCTGTGTAGGGCCGCGGCTTCGTGGGGGATCCCCGCTTTTGCTCTCCGAGAGCCATTGGGGTTGCTCGTGACCTCCAATTTGCCTTGCCGATGAGGGCCTCGCTTTTGCTCTCCGAGAGCCATTGGCATAGCTCTGTTCGGAGCTGTGTAGGGAGCTGTGATCGCTCGGCACTGAGCGTCAAACTTGTTCGGAGCTTTGTAGAAAATTTTGGCGGCAGAAGCGAGGTCTAACCCTGTTCGGAGCTGTGTAGGGAGCTGTGATCGCTCGGCACTGGCCACGTGTGGCGGAGCTGTAGCACTGTTCTCCTTCGTTGCATCAAGCGTCAAACTTGTTCGGAGCTTTGTAGAAAATTTCGGCGGCAGAAGCGAGGTCTAGACCCTGCCGTGGCCGTCCTAGGCGCTCACCAGCGCTCATTGGGGCCAAGGTCACTTCGCCACACAGGCGCCTGCCCACCACTGGTTTTGCAGCGTGGATCCCTTAAGGGGTGATGTTGCCATTGCGAACTCTGCACTTGCGGATCGCCACGGCGGCTTCGTGGGGGATCCCTTAAGGGGTGCGTAGCGCCTGGCGGCGGCGGCGGCAGCGGCGGCGGCGGCGGCGGCGGCGGCGGTGGCGGCTCAGAGCGGCGGCGGCGGCTGAGCGGCGGCGGCGGCGGCGGCGGAGGCCTTGCGTGGCGGTAGAAACCTGTTCGGAGCTGTGTATAGGGAGCTGTGATCGCCGGCGGCGGCGGCGGAGGCCTTGCGTGGCGCTAGTGTGTAGGGAGCTGTGATCGCCGGCGGCGGCGGCGGGGGCGGCGGCAGCGGCGGCGGCGGCGGCGGCGGCGGCAGCGGCGGCGGCGGCGGCCTTGCGTAAACGGGGCGGCGGCAGCGGCGGCGGCGGCGGCAGCGGCGGCGGCGGCGGCCTTGCGTAAACCCTGTTCGGAGCTGTGTACTTCTAAGGGCGGTGGGTTAATAAGTAGATACATAAGTTAGTAATCGATTGTACAGTTTAGTGGGGATGGCTAGTCTAACATAGCAAGTGACCTAAGTGCAGTTAGCAAGGTACAATTACAGAAGTTAGCCAAACACAGTTAACGAAGTTAGCATTTTACTAACAGCACCTTAAAACCATGATGATGCCCATGAGGATGATGAAAAATCCAATGTCGCAATGCAGGGCGATTCGCTCGCAGGCAGGATCAGAACATGAAAAATTGTGACAATTCATGTGTCGCCATGCAGGGCGATTCGCTCGCAGGCATAGGCACAACAATCTTTTTTATGGCACGACCAGCATGCTGTCTGCACTCATGCGTTTGAAGAGGCAGGTTCGACTGATCTCGGCCACTCGCATGAACTGGGCTCCGTCCTGCTTGACCCGGAAGAGATTCTTCCCTTGTGGCTCAAGCACACTCAACAGAGCCAGGAGCTCGCCATGCTGCAACCGGCAAAACAACCACACCTCTGCAACGGACCCCGTCTTAAGCAGCACCAGGTCACCCCTCTCGCAAGTCTGTCCTGGGCAGACCTCGGCCAGCATGGCCGACTGCACATGCTCAAGAGTCTGAAACCCGAATGTCTGCCCCAGGTGCCACAGCAAAGCGCCATCAGTGACAGACTTGGGGGATTTCAAATGGGGCCGCATGAAGCCAGCATGCTCAGACAGATCCAGAAGGGCCCTGCCCAAAACATCTTTAAAGAGTGAAGCTTCGAACCAATCGGTCACTTTCTTCGTGTTGTCAGCAAACTGCTTCACCTGCCGATGCTTTCGTTCGTGTGTAAAGCACGAAATGAGAGGCCTGTCTCGAGCCATCAGGGGAAGATGGAGGCTGTAGTGGAACTTCGGTATACAGTGCTGCTCTCCATATGCTTTAAGGAAAGCTTGGCTATGGGCCCGAATCGCATTCTCGAGCTCGTCCGCCGACAGGTTCCCAGTCCGATTGCATTCAAGCAGGAGGTCGAGAACCATACAAATCTTCATAAAGGATCTGATGCATCGCCGAAGTTCGTCGTCCATTGTGTCAAAGTGATGAGTCAGCAAGAAAAGCCGCAGCAAGGGATAGACAGTGATGCACTGCGAAGCCCCGGCCTTGAACTCAGAAGGTTTGCTCCTTTTGTCGAACAAATGCAAGATTTCTCTTCTCCGGTTCTTCAGGTTGTGAGGCCATTCGTACTCTGAGATAAAGCTCTGGATCACCTGAAATGTTGCACCCTGCACATGCAAGAGTGGCAAGAGTAAGCTCGCTTCCACGTGCAGGAGGACGCTTACCACATAACAATGCATCCAATCCCACATCAAGCATTTCACAAGCGGCATGCTTTTGTGAGCAAGCACTCCAGATGGGTTAAAGTTCAACCCCATGCTGGACTCCAGCAAGGCAAAATCCTTTTTGCTCAGCATGGGTTGCCTTCTCGCCAGCAGTGCCTGTGCAGTGAAGATCTGATTGTCGGTTCTGCGGACAAACAGATTGCTGTCGATGCATGATATGTCATGCAATTCTCCCGAGTGGTCATTTGCTGGCAGATCACCGTGGGTCTTGCTTGTTATGTTGGCACATAGCGGGCAAACCAAAGTCCCACTGGAGCCCTTGAAGTCGTACATAGACTTCAAAGCTGCCTCGTCTGCAACTACAGTATGCAGTTTCGCGAAGAACATGACCCGTTCCCCGGTTGGCATGTTCAGCAAACAGCCCGACTGGAGGTTCAGGAACGATTCCGAGGAGACCAGAATGTGGGTGAGTGCAGACAGCCCGCCCTGGATCTTGTTGACCACCGAAGACCGAGTCAAGTTCAAAGGGAACCAAAGGTTTTCTTGGCATCGGCCTTCGGCGTCAAACTCGAGAAAACTGAGGTAGTACCCTTGGATCTTCCTGGTGTTGCTGGCTTTTAGCTGGTTGCCAGGACTAATCTCATCATTGTATAAAGCCATGCGCCATGGGCTGGTTGCTGTGCACGGGTACTTCGATAGCTGCCTTTGGAAAAAGGCAGCTACACCAGGCATGGACTGGCAAACATGCCATATCCATGCCATCAGGTTGAGGATCGGCAGCTCTGTCGGCACGATCTTCACCTCCTCGTCTCCAGCTGCCTTTCGGCTCTTCACCTCCACAGGTACTGTAATCTTGGCCACCAAAGGGCCATGAGGAGTCCGTGCCCTTTTGATGCCTCGCCGGGAGGCTGAGTCAAGGACTTCAGGGCATGCAGCCACTTCCTTCAGTACTGCCTCCAGAGCACTCTGGCTCACATAGTGCTTTCTGCCGATGGTAGCGAGCGACATAGATTATAAAGATGGCTGCCCGCGAGCAAAATGCCCTGCAGGCACCGGATATTAGAAGTAACAATTCTTACAATAAATATGTTTGTACATACAACATGTGTCAACCTGTCTATAAATCCTTGTCCCCACGAAACCTTCTTCAACACAACAAAAACCTCTGGATGCACGTATGATACAATGTATGCACACGATCTAATACAACTAATTTCTTATAATGGCTGGACTATATCTACCAATATATAATATCACGTATATATAATATATATGTATATATATATGTGTGTGTGTAAGTATGTAATATACATACATATATATATATATATATACATATATATATATATATACAGGAGATATTTATACTTGCAATGCAGCATCAGACCAATCTGCAAGCCGATCCGATCACTCAGGTTTACATGCTGCCTGGCAAGACACACTGATGGATTCGGCCAAGAGTACGAGTGCAAGAGGAAAAAGAGAGGCATGTTGTTCTTGCTTGTTGTCGCATCAAACTTCAATTGTGGTAAATGAAAATCTAATCTTGGCACAGGGGCCTTCTAATCTGGCTGGCACAGGGGCCCCAGCTCAATTTTATGCAGGTACGCCAGACTGATCAGGTCTGGTATCCACCATTACGCATAGCTTCGTTGGCATGCGTTTGCGTAATGGCCGCATGCCCCCTGCAACAGTTGATTTGGTAAATGTCCAATGCCGGATTATGTTGAAAAGCGAAATTGCAAACAGTGTAGGAGTGACCCTCTGCTCCCATGTGCTAGGGAGGTTCACACACACACAGCCCCAATGGGGCGTACATGCTTCAAGTAGAGTGAAAGGTCTGATGCGCGGCAATAGGAGTGAATGGCGCACTTTTCTCGCTGTCAATAGCGATCGGGTGATTGTCGTATTTCCTGATCCGAACAGGTTCTAACAAAAAGCACCGGCATCAACGTGGCTAATGTGGTGACTGAATCCCAATCATGTAGTCGTCGACGGTTTTGTTCGAAGAAGAAAGCTGGGATTTTAGGAGTTCTGCCGGTGATCTCCTTGATGCGGTAGGAGAAGATCTTGCGAGCTTGGAGAACGTTGTCACCCAGACAAAGCACCACGTGTAGGAACATGTGCTTGTCTCTGGTGATGCGGTCGGGTGGAATTTCAACAGTCATCCGAAAACATTGTCCTGCCATGGAGTACCATGGAAGGCCGGCCTCGGCAGCCTTTCGCTTTGTCATATTTTTGCTGCTACCAACCGACAAAAGCTTGAACAAGGAATGCAAATCAACATGGACATGATGTGTGCTCTGGCAAAACAACAAAGTGGTGTCGTCCTGACACTCGCATGCGCAGGCTTTTTGTCACGCTTAGCGGATCTTGCAGCCCTAATCCGTCCTGAGAATTAGGGTCCAACAGCGAGTTTGTTGGGACAGTCACTCATGATCTTGAAATGGCATCGACACCTAAAACCTGCACGTACCAGCATTTTTGCACAAGCGGTTTTGGACCGCTTGTGCTGAATAGTAGGGTGCACAATATCGTAAGGTGCAATCGAGTCAGAAGACCAAGGATCTCGAGATGGAGACCGGTGTGCGTCCTCAGCCATGTGTGACGTTGCCGTAGGTGACGCTGATGATGTTGAATGCGAAGAGCGTGTCCTCTTTCGTCTTGTAGTATGTGGATGTTGGCGTCGTTGCTGTGTTGTGGATTGGGATGGTGGTGAGATGTTGCGTGTTTTCTTTGTTTTCATGACTGTTTTGTCCTTTTTGTCTTTGTTGTCTTTCTTCTTTTTTGTCCTCGTTGTGTGCTTTGTTTTTTGCTTGTGTGTGTGACTGACTGCATGGGAGGATGTGGTGGTGTCATCCTTCCTCAGGAAGGCATCAATCTCTTCGGATCCCCATAGGCTGCTGTCGTCGTCCTCGTCCATCTGTGTGCGATCCTAAATATGTTTTAGCAACTGTAGTTCTGAGAAATGGCTGCGGAGTCACAACTGCATTGAGGCATGTGCATACGCTGATCTTCAGAGAGAGAGAGAGAGGTATACAGAGACATCAATTGAGCAACCTCGCCGACCGGCATGAACTTTCAACATGATGCTCTTAATGTTGAACCTCATCAGGAATGATGGAGTTCGCAGCACAGCTTTGCTGTGTGGTTGTTGACTGCCGGGGGCAGCAAATGTGCATCTAATTGTCAACTCAGCAATGTTGCTCACGGAGTTCTTGACCGCTTTCTTTTGTTGGATGTAGGAGTTGATGTAGTAGATACTGTCTCCTTTTGGGTAGGAGTCGTTGATGTCGGACGCTGATCAGGTTGCTCCGAATGCTTTCGTATCCACTCTTGAGATGCGATAAAGTACACACGCCACCAGGAAGAGCCGTTAGTGGCCCAATGCCATCTCCATTGTGATGCCGTGGGAGATCGCGATCTGGTGCGTTGTTCCATGGTGCTAACACAACTGGTTGTTTTGCAAAATGCTGCGGGCAAGAGTGCATCAATCGCTGCATACCAAACATATGTGAAGTGAGTGCACTGACTGTCACAATTGGCAACAACGACAATCGTTGTTTTAACCGTCCGCTGCAAAGCACCCAATGGTGGTATGAACATGGTTGATCACCTATTGTTGCGAAGCTTCGAGTCTTTCCACTCGTTGCTTTAGCTCTGTGATCTGCCGGGTTGTTTGCAGAATAAACTCGGCTAATTGGTCGCGTAGAGCCTCGTCACTGAATGTGGAAGGTTCACTTCCAGTTTCGGAATCATAGTCCCGATGCTGTGTCAAAATCTCCATGAGGGCCTCAGAGAGAGCTTCACGTCGTGACTCATCGACGGGTGGCGAATCTGTAGTCACTGTGTTTGTCGGAAGAGATGCTTCGCTCATGGCTCGGTGTCGGGATTCCGATAGGTGTCACTTTGAGGCAAAAACTTCAAAAGGCAAAGTTATGGTGTGTGTCTGAAAGCAACATGTGTTGAAATGCGAGAAGTGTGCACTACCTGGCTCTTTTTATACCAGCGTACCTTAGCAGCATATTCACGACCAATCAGGCGCGTTTTGCCTGATGAGGCTTTCGAGTACGTCGAGCTGCTGTTTGCACGAGGCGAGGATCGCCGTGGTAGCCTCGTGTTGAGTGTCAACACCGTTGTAGCCTGTTGTATCAGGCGCTCGAGTTTGGCATTCGATTCAAGCAACGAATTGTGAAACTGCGTTATTGCTGCCATAATCTCAGTCGATGAATCCGGATCAGAATGATGCGGAGGTGGAAATGGCGGGGTCGCCGGTGCAGCCACTGCTGCGTCCTGCTGTTCTTCCGGATCTTGGTGTTGCTCTTGGTAATCTTGGAAATCTTCGTCTTCTGCAACACGTAGGAACTGAGAGCGCAAAAGCGCCGGCTGTTGATTGTGGCTGCCAACCGCAGGTTGCTCGTTGCGGCGTCTGCTATGCTTGGAGATGGATGGCCGAGGACGGCCGCTCAGCGCTTTGTGGCTCGGCTGCAATCTGCCAGTCATGGCACTTTTATACATGATGATGCCTCAGTTAAACCCTGTAAATGGCTGCGGGAAGCACTGTGTTGATACAAGGCGGCTCTCATGTTGCAAAGTTGCATGGCTCTGGACACACGCACGGCAACTTGGCACAGTGTTTTGCTTACAGCTGTTGATCAGTATAGCCGGCAGCGATGTAGAGATCGCGCATGGCTCGAATGGCTGATGTGGCCTCGCTGCATGGTGTTGTCACTCTGCGTACCATGCGTGTGCGGGCCTGAAAACTGCTGCGAAGTGTTGCAACAGAGGTGGCTGACTGTGGGTGTAAAATATCCGCCTTGTGCAAAGTGCATTGATGCGTAAGGCTGCTGTGCTGAGGGTTTATGGCGAAACCCAGGAAAATGTTGGCCGGTTCAGTTTCAAGCTGAACCGGTGGTTTGTAGAAAAATGCGTCAGTAAGCTGTGCAAAAGGAGGCAGTCGGGTCAGCTGTGCAGGTAAAAGAAGGACGCGGTTGTCGACGTATCTGGTAGCAAAAAAGAAAGCTTGATCCTGCTTGTTGTGGTCTGGAAAATGCTTGTGGTTCTTGAAAAGTTGTTTGTATGTGTGGTGCCAACACTGTTCTTCGACAGCAACCACGATGTTGCATAGGGCTGGGCTGCAGGGCGAGCCCATAGGTGCACCGCGAAATTGCTCAATAAGTGATGTACCAACAGTGAAATAGTTGAGTCGGAGCACTGCAATGATGAGTTGTGGTATGTGTTGTAATTGTATGCAAAGTTTGTTGCCGGAGGAGGCTTCTTGCTGCTTTTGTCTGCTTTTGCCCCTGTGGACTCGATGTGTGGGGTCTTTCTGTGAGTGGTCAATGAAGAATTTGGAAGAGTGTAGTGGGTTCTTCTCTCTGTACCATCGAACCATGATGCTGTATGCTGAAAGAAACCGGCTCTGATCGACCGATGTAAAGAAGCCAGCCAAATCCTGATTGTACAGGATGTAATCTGTTGAATCTTGTAATTTCCTGCGTTGATGCAAGAAGAGTGCTGTTTGTTTGAGCTGTGTTATCCCGTCTCCTTGGTGAAAGGAGTTTGGGCATGCTTGAAGTGTCATCAGCTGCAGTACGTCTGCTAAGGCTTCCCATAATTTTCGGCCCATGGTGTCGATGAACGCCACTATAGGACGTCCTTTCGCGAATTGCTTCTTTCTTTTCGGTAAAATGTAGGCACGTGGGATGCGGCCCCATTGTGGAAACGCCCATGTGTAAGTTGGTAGAAGACTGCGGATGTCTGTGTAGACATCGAAGTGGTGTTGTAGAGGTTGGCGCTGCGAGATCCGAAAGATCTCTTTGTCTAAAAAAGTGTTGTGTATGGCAGTGTGGTATAGTGCTGGGCAGTACCACGTGAGTCGGTTCGGGAAGTGATCTTCGCAATGGATGATGCCCGTGGGTATTTTGTGTTGGACTTGCTTGAGCATCTTGACCTGTAGTATGTTGTTTTTACTGCAGTGTGTGTTGTGTTGTGGTATTTGTTCAGATACAAACTGCTTTGCAGTTTGATGGTTGTAAGGTAGTCCATAGTGTCGATGCCATGTGCGTATGGCTCGGCATAATTGTGAGGCCAACTGTGTGGGCTTTTGAAGGCAATTGCTTTTGCCGGAGTATGCCAAAAACTGATGTTGTGGTTGTAGTTCTGCAAGTTGGATAGCAATGTGATTGTGGAAAATGTGCTCCTGGGGTACTTGTGAGTGTAATGGTGAGCATGTACAGGGTGGTGGTGAATCAGGTTGCCATGTGGTGTGGGCATCGCGCCAATTGTGTAGAAGTTGTTGCATGGGTGGGTGCTTTTTGTAGACAGGTTTTGTGCTGGGAAGGTGGAATGGTGGAATGTGTTGTTTGTTGCTTGTTAAACGAGAGCGCAAAAATTGTCGTAGTTGTTGGGTGAAGGTGGGGTGCAAGAGTGGCTGTAGGTAAATGGGTTTTGTGACAGGAGGTGGTTTTAGTCGTCGCTTTTTGAAGACGGTGTTGAGAGCTTTGTGAGCGTGTCTGCGGTCACGTCGTGGTAAGTTGTTTGAGAGTTTGTGTAAAGCGTAAACTGTGGCTGCTGGTGTGTCTGAGCGAAGCAGTTGTTTTGTTGTGTCGAATCTGGTGCGAGTGTTGGAAGTAAGATGTGATACTGTGGTCCATGCCTGTTTTCTGGTGTTGAATAAGGTGGAATTGGTGAAGCTCCGAATGGAGTGGTGTAGTTTGCCTCGGCGCTGCTTCGCCCATAAGGTGGCTGTGCCGTTGTGCTTGTTGTTGGCTGCTTTTGTGAAGCCGGAAAAAGCTCCTTTCATGTGTGATGTGATGTAAGGAAAGTTGAGCTTGGATTGGTGGTGTTGTATGAGAGTGTTCTCCGTGGCTTCTAATTGCTCGGTGGGTATGTTGGCTTGTAGTACAATTGGTGTGTATTGGTGGTAGCATTTGTGTTTATGCCACCATCGTAAGGCAAGTTCGGCTTGTACAATCTTGTGTTGTTGAAGTTGCTTGAATTTTCGATTGCGTGTGCCCTCTCGTTGTGTGAGAGAGTGACTTGTGCTGCCGATGTAGACGTAGCCACGAAAAGGTTGTTGTGTGGTGACTCTGCAGTATACCACCTGTGGCTGACGAAAGAAAGAGAGTGTGTACGATGGAAAAGAAATGTTTGAATGTGCGAACAGTCTCTGCAGGTTGGAGAAATGTCCTTCCTCATGTTTGAGGTAGAAATGCTGTGTACGAAGTAACAAAGTCAGGCCTTGAAGCCAGAGTATGATTTGATGGAATTGTGTGGAGACTGGTTCTGCCAATGGTGCGACGAATTGTAAGATGGATCTGCCTTGATCCAGAATACGTATGATGTTCTTGAATTGTTTTTGTCGGAAAATTGTTGTGTGATCTAGTGTCTGTCGGTGTTGAATCAAGTACTGCCTGAGTCACTCTGTCATCTGACTGATGATGGCGACAAGTTTGATCAGTGCTGGGGAGCCAAATTTGTCGATGGCTTTGGGTGGGACACCCCAAGCGACTGCAGCGGTCTGCAGTGTCTGCTCTTGTGAGTTGCTGAGTGAAGGGAATTCCGAAGCAACAATGTCAAGGTACTTTTTTACCTGTGTTTTTTGTTTGTCGCTGATGCCTTTGATGGCACCAAACCATCTGGTGATGCCGGATTCGGAGTGAACGCCAGTGAAATGATCTTGAAACCAA
Organism: Symbiodinium sp. CCMP2592; assembly: GCA_905221615.1. Lineage (NCBI taxonomy): Eukaryota > Dinophyceae > Suessiales > Symbiodiniaceae > Symbiodinium > Symbiodinium sp. CCMP2592. The sequence goes on from CAJNDT010006059.1 coordinate 84,164, forward strand.
ACACTGGCTTTTGTAGGCTGCTGAAAGATGCGCTGGGGATCCATCTTGGGATCGAGGGGTGCCGCCTTCGTTGGTGTAAGAGTTGACTGCTTCTGTCGCTTGGCGCCCAGAGTGGAACGTCCCGGAAAGTGCATACCTGTGGTGGATGACGATGCTGGGGAAGCATGTAACGGGTTGTTGTCTTGTTCTGCAGCGGTTGTGGTGAAAGGGGAGAGGCCATCAGTGGTAGGCCTGGTGTCGGTGTGTGTAGAGTCATCGATGGTAGCACGTTTTTGTCCACGAGTGGTTGTGGTGGGGGAAATCTCAATTGTGGAAAGTGAGAGAGGTGGTGGAGAGGGCGTGTTGATGGGAGTGCTGGGTGCGGTGGTTCGTTTTGGTTTCTTTGGTGCTGGTGTGCTGGGTGCCTCATTGTGTGCATCCGGAGCACGGAGAGTTTCAATTGTCTCCAGTGCTGTGGAAAGTCGTGCTTCCAGGTCGCTGATGCGATGTGCCGCCATAGTGTCTGCCTCTGTCGGCTGCGAAGGTTGAAGTGGGAGATGAGGTTGTGATTTGCTGGATTGTAGTGGTGTTGGAGATTCGGTGGGTTGCGATTGTGTGTTGTCTGTGTCAGATTTGACATCTTGCTTGTCCTTTTTGTTGCCATCATTGTACTGGTCCTGCAGCTCTTGCAGGTACAACACCAATTCCTTGATGAGGTGTGACATTGCTGGTCGTTTTGCGAGTGTGAGCTTTTCTTGCCAGCAGAATGCGGTGGCCGCTTGGTCCAGATCAATTCTCCTTGCTCGGAGTTGACCCATAAGTTCAGTGGTAAAGACGGCTTCGCTGATGTGTTTGCTGCATGTGAGATGGATGTCGAAGCCGTGTGCGGCGTACCGTAGCCAGTACGAGGACCAATTGTGTCGCAGAAATGCGACCAATGGTGCTGTTGCGATTGGCATGCCTGCCGTGCGGTTGTGCACTGAATGTGGTGTAGATTGAATGTGTTTGGGTAGGTTGAGGCCAAAAAGCTGCCTGTTGTCCCAATGCTCTGGTGTTTGAACGAAGTCGTTTGGTATCTGGGGATTTGTAGGCGTGGGATTGGGGTGTTGTTGTTGTTGGGGTGTGACGGTGGCCTGAGGTAATGTATGTGATGAAATGCTGGGGTTTCGAGTCGTCATCGAAGATGGACTCACAAATGTGTGTTGGGGAGTGGCAGGTGTGGGGGTTGGCAGTGTGGTGGGTGATGTTGGGCCGGGAAACTGCTGGGGTGGGGGAGGGGGTGGAGGGAAAGGTGGGAAAGTGGTGTTGTGGCTGTAAGTGTGAGCTGAACCCCAAGTAGTCGGGGTTAGGGGTGAGGTGTGTGGTGGGATGTTGTGAATCCCTGGTGGTGGGGAGATCGGGTGCATTGGGGTGCTACTGGTCGAGGCTGTTTGTCGCTGCACCGTACTGATTGCTGTACCGATGATGCCTGTTGGCATTGTTGTATGCCACTGAGGCTGTGTCGGCTTGTACATGGTTGCACAATGGGGCACTACAATTGCCTGTGACTGCAAAAGCTGCACATGGAACATGCATGAGCAACATGGTTGGCTTGAGTGTCAACATCAACTTGTGCGATGCATCCAGCATGCAGCTGCATCGACTCTTCTTTGGCTCAAAAGCGGTGTCGGAGCATATGCTTGATTGCAAACAGCTATGTGCAAAGGGATTCAGGCCTGGAAGAAAATATACTCGAAAGTGAAAGAAAGACACGGAAGAAAAAGAAGAAAGCAACATCACTGAATGAGGCCGAATCCAACGATGCTGAAATGCCCCGAGTGGAATCCCCACTTCTCTGGGGTCCGCACGACACCCTTTCGCCCCACGATGAAAGCTTCTCTGTACATGTCCCGATACGTCATCTTGTAATGCTGATACTTAGTCCGTATTGTCCCGATGACGATCACTCCCTGTTGGCCCTTGGGCCGCCGTGTACATTGATCGGTAACTATATGTACCGTGCTTTCCGATACATCTCCTGGGGTCGCATTCCCGTATATGACGCAAGAGGGAATGGGTGGATAGGACTTGTCGTCGAAGCAATGGCTGACTGAACTTGGGCGGACCAAGTCCTCGCGCATTATGCGCGCGGCACTTGCAATGCTCGTGCCGTGTCCGGCGGTGTAGATGTATGTTTCCCCTGGTGGGTCGGTGGCACGAGTGCCGAATGCTCTGCGAGTCTCTCCAGCCCACGGGATGAATAACATAGTATGTACGCCGTCCGATATTGGCGTCAGCGTTGCCCCCAGTTCGTTGCACGCTGATCGCGTGCCCGACTGTAGCACGGCATGTGCAAATTCGGCTAAAGTCTCCTGCCTGAAATCGCTGTCAGCAGCTATCTCGCCCAAGGTTTTGGCGAGTTTATGTGCTTCTTCCATGTCGACAGCGTGGGGGGTCGGCTTTTCATGATCGTAAAGCTCAGAGAAAGGCGCCACATCAATCTGTGGTGGTCTGCTCTGTTTGCCCAGTTGTTCGAGGGTTGGCTGACCCGATGGGGCAGCAGTTGTGGAGGCATCAAAAATCGGGGCAGGTGTCCGAATAGAGCTGGAGGGATTGTGCTGAACCTGTTGGCGAGAGGGTGTGCCCTGGCCTGTTGGGGGCTGCTGTTGTGCTGCTTGGCTGCCCTTGATGCGAAGGGCGATTCGCTGAACCTGCGAGGCCAATGTCCTTTGTGGGACCTTGGGTGGGGTAGGTGGCCTCTGACGTGGCTGTGTGGCTCTGTAATGCCACTTGTTGGCATCATCATCACGCACTGTAGAATAGCTACGGAGCACAACCGAGGTCCGCGGAGGTGTCGACAAAGATTGTCTGGTGTCCCTGCGAGAACGACTTCTGCGAGTGTCGCGGGATCGGTGGTGTCTGCGTCGGTGATGGTGTCTCCCGCTGCTTGCCGGTCGTGCTCTGCTGCGTGTGCGACGTCGGCGCCTAGTGCTCACGGTGCGAGTTCTGCTGCGTGTGGGTGAGCGCCGTCGCCTGCGTGGCAACGGAGGATGGTGGGGAGAAGTACGTGCTGCAAACTGGTCGGTGTCTGCCGATCCCGTAGCCGGAGGTGGTTGTGTGGGTGGCAATGTGCTGACGGAGGGGGTATTGGCTGTGTTTGTTGGTTGTTGTTGGGGAGACATTGCCGGTGTCTGCGGGGCAATGTGTGTGGCATCAGTAGTGGGAACACTGGTGGGGTGAAGTTGTGAAGCTTGTTGGAGTGTTGTTGGCGGCGGTATGTGGGGTTGTTGAGCGGGTTGTGTGGAAGGGATGTTGCAAGGTGCAGGTTGGGGTTGTGGAGCAGGTGGTGTAAAAGGAAGGTTGTATGTGGTAGGCTGGGGCTGATGCGGTGTCAGAGTTGATGGGCTCGTGGGAAAAACTGTTGGATGGGTAGGCAATAGAGCAGGGTTCAGAAAAGTGGGGGGGTGTTGTGACATGAATTGCTGGGGTGGAGGTTGTTGTGGCATCTGGGGTTGTGGTGTGCTGAGATGTGTATATACCGTCGGATGCTGTGGAATAGGAGCAGTGTGTCCACACGGCATCATGGGGAAGCTGTGCGTCTGCTCAACAGGAATCGTGGTGGGTTGTGTCGGCAGTGTGGGCTGCTGAGTGGCAGCAATGCCAGTTGGCATCATTGCTGGGTAGCTTTGTGACTGCGGTACCCAGGTGTTCGGGTGAAATTGATTCAGCACCGGTCGGGCTGTTGGTGCATATGGTGTTGCTGGTGGCTGCGCGGCAAAATAATCCGGCCACATAGCTGCAACGAAGTGGGTGAAACAAACAGTTGCACAAGCAAAGTGCAGGCTGTCCTGGTTGTCCCTGCTGGACTGATTTGAGAGGTCGTAGACGGAGAGAAGGAAGAGGGCCGAGTACTCTCCGAAGAGAGCGCTGTTTCACTTGCTGTAGACACTGTTACCGCGTCTGCACTCATGTCAGATGCACATGCCCTTGCAGTCCCTGAGGAATAAAGAAGCGGTAAAATACGGGGCAGACTAGAGAGGTAGCACCTGCTCACTAGACGCACTTTACTGCATTAGCCGTCCCTTACTGCACCTGCACTCATGTCAGACTCACATGCGAGCATCAGAGAGAGAGAGATAAAGTAGCATCGGGAGATTCTGAACGATCTGAACGAAGGCTGAACACCCGGTTCATCACCGGTCTCCCCGGAGGGTCACCACGGCGCCATGACGGAAAGCCGTTGCTCTGGAGTCTCAACGACCCACGCTGATCACACTGATGGATTCGGCCAAGAGTACGAGTGCAAGAGGAAAAAGAGAGGAATGTTGTTCTTGCTTGCTGGCACATCAAACTTCAATTGTGGCAACTGAAAATCTAATCTTGGCACAGGGGCCTTCTAATCTGGCTGGCACAGGGGCCCCAGCTCAATTTTATGCAGGTACGCCAGACTGATCAGGTCTGGTATCCACCATTACGCATAGCTTCGTTGGCATGCGTTTGCGTAATGGCCGCATGCCCCCTGCAACAGTTGATTTGGTAAATGTCCAATGCCGGATTGTGTTGAAAAGCGAAATTGCAAACAGTGTAGGAGTGACCCTCTGCTCCCATGTGCTAGGGAGGTTCACACACACACACACACACACACACACACACACACATGCAGCAGAAGAGGCAACATGATGTGCATAAGTGCATGCCTGCATGATGATCTTTTCCTCCCTCTGTGCTGCAGTCGACGAGTTCCCCACTCATCGAGCCGGTCATTTGAATCGGGCAAGCAGCTATTACTTACAGAAGCAGCTGGGCCTGCAGCCTGGCGCGAATCTGCATTTGCTGCAACCATTCGGGCGAAGGCTCACCCTTTTCTTCATGGAAAGATTGGCATAGTATTCTCTGCTACCGGCCGGGGCGGCTTTGGCCTTTGCACTGGCCTTTGCACTGGCCTTTGCACTGGCCTTTGCAACGGCCTTTGCACTGGCCTTGGCACTGGCCTTGGCACTGGCCTTACTGGCTGCCTTTGCTTTGGCATGGGCTTTGGCCTTTGCCTTTGCCTTGGGCAAGCCTGCAGGCTTCTTAAGAATCCCCTTCTTCTTGTTGACTGCATCTGCAACGAGCCCAGCCTGCCTCAACACTTCTGCCTCGTCGGCCTCGTCGTTTTCAGGATCACTCATCTCCAACTGCACTGCCGGCGAGGCACCAGCTGATGCATTCGTTGCCGCCACAAGTGCTGTTTGCTGGACCGATGCAGATGCCCCTGCGGGTGCCTGCTGGGTTGCTGCTGCAGGTGCCTGGGTTCCTGCTGCAGGCCCCTGGCCCATGGTGGTTGCCCCCGCTTGACCTCCACCGGGTGCGAAGTACTGCATGTTCGGGATCGGGTCCTGCTGCTGCCTATTCTGGTCCTGCATGAGCCTCTGCATCATGTTGTTCATGGTGTTCATCATACCCATCATCGTCATCCCGGGCTGCATTCCTTGCAGGCCCATGTTGAATTGCATGTTCATGGGGTTGTTGTTGCCACTTGCAGGCCAGCTCTGCATGCCACCGGCACCCATCATGTTTCCACCACGAAGCTTCTTCGAGCTCCCTCTCAACACGATTGCAGATGATGCTGCCTGCACCCTGTCGGGAGACTGCATCTGCACAGTGCATGCAGGATCCTCTTGAGAGTATGCATCGGCGAGCTCAGGGGGCAGATTGTCTGGCGATGCTGGATAATGCTCGAGGTGAAAGCCATTCTTGGGCAAGCCTTTGGCTTTGCTTTTCAGCATTTTCTTGAACAACTGCTTGTTGGCATAGCTGTCAACCGCCCCCACATCACCGCCTGCCCTGGCCAAGCCAGCTGCCAAGATCGCTTTGCAGCAAGCCTCAGATGGGCAGGTGAGCCTCAGCTTGATGCACCGGCATGCCAAGACATCCAACTTCACGTGGATGTTGTCACCAGCTTCCAAAGCCTGGATATCTTTGACGGACAGGTAAGGTTCGAAAGCATCAACTTTCTGAGTAGCTCTCTTGCCACCCTGACCTGTCCCGGTGTTGGTTCTAGCAACTGCTCCAGCCAAGAGATCACTGAACTCCTTTGTTTGTGGAGAAGTCCATTGCTTTCCTGCAGTCCATGCAGCCAGCAGGGCTGAGGCTCCATTTGCATCCACGGAGGCAAGGTTCTTCACTCGCTGGCAAAGGGCTTTTGCTTGCACCTCTCTAACACTGTCGTAGTTCGGGAGTGCAGTCATGGACTGGAGAAAATTGGCTGTAGCAGCCAAATCCCCCTTCAACTGATCCATGGCTGTGGCAGCAGACATGTCGATCTGTTTGCGAGCTTGAAGCCCTGCAACCGATCTTTGCAATCAATCCTTTTGAGCCTTGCTTGGACATATCGGCGGGCCAGGTTCGCGAAATTTTGGATCTCTCTCTCTCTCTCTCTCTCTCTCTCTCTCTCTCTCTCTCTCTCTCTCTCTCTCTCTTTCTGTCTCTGGCTTTTGCTTCTCCTTCTCCAAAGTATATATATATATATATATATATACATATACATATATATACATACATATGTATACATATATATATATATACATATATATATATATATACATATATACATATATATATATATATATATATATGATAGTTCCGTATACAGACTAGATACACCCGGACATGATTTGAAGTTGTTCGCTCTCATGTCTTATGTGTGGTGTGCCGGCATCCTCACTTCGTTTCCTTTGTCTTTTGCAGCCGAAGCTAAACTCCCTGTTCCTTCCATCGTCCTTTTCTCCAGTCACCATCCCCTCCGGCCCCTTATATAAGCTGCCTCAGCCATGCCCACCTCCTATATATCCATGGCTCTCTGGCTGCTTCCCTCCTCCTCCTGCCTCGATCCCTCCCATGCCTGCTTGGTTTATCTGAATGCATGTCTGTTGTGCATGTCTCTGTACTTCCTGTTTTGGGCACATGTGTCAATACATGACGGTCATGCATGCCTCTGTCTCTTTGTCTGTGTCGTCTCGATCGCAAGACACCAAGAGAACATGAAAACACAAAGCCAAGACACATGACACTCACAGAGAGAGACACAGAAGCAGTCCCACAGTGCACAAAGACAGCCACATGCATGCAGGCACAGCGAGACACCGACGTGCACAGCAATGGCGACACACAAAGACAGCAGCAGTATATAGATACACACGAAAGCACAGCAACAGAAGCACAACAAGAACACACATGCACATCATGTAGGACCGCACATGCAGTCCTGGTGACCACTTGTACCGAGAAATATGCCACATCCGGAAACAAGGGCTGACGACGATGTCATTGTTGTGTCTTCGTGTCTTGGTTGGCTGTGTGCCGAATGTCATTGCTTGTTTTGCACACCAGAGAAGCAACAATGGAACAAGCGAGCAACCAAGCAACTCGTAGATATGTGTATATATATACACATACATATATCTATCTATCCATCTATCTATATATATATATATATATCTATATATATATATATTCATCCTATATACATGTATATACAGTATTTAGCATATGTTTATTGTGGCAACCATACAACTCACATCTATAGTGCATACATATATATATATATGCATGTGTACATGTATACATACATATATATATATATATATATATATATGTGTGTGTATATATGTATATGTGCCATGGACCTTTGTGTATAGTTTGAGTCAGTCTTTGGGCGACTGAATGCAAAAGGTTTCAGCAGTGTGACATGTTGCCGCAACGTGTAATGACATAGTGCTTGGCTCCTTCGAACTGAATGCCTTGCAGCAATCTAAAGCTGTCGAGACCACACCATGACATTTTTTTCTAGCTGTCAAGACCACAGCATGACATCTTGTCAGAAATCCTGTTCGATATTAGAGTAAGCCCCTGATCGACTGAATGGGTACGGTGTTGGTCATGCAGCGACAACAAGCTCGACAGCAGCACAACTTCAAATCGCTCTAGCAGGCTAGGTGCCCCAGCAACTAGCCCACTGCATCTCGAGCCGGTGAACGTGTGTGCACGACACACGTTGTTTCAAACAGTCTTCACTTTCCTGCACAATCGAATCCTCGACTTCGTCAGCTTCTTGTACAAAAGCAAACGGGAGAGAGGTGCATGCTGTTGGAATCAGCATTCAACGAAGACACCTCTTCAGCGTGGTGACACAGATCTGGGACGTCGCGGTGCCTGAAATGTCGACAAGAGCTCCTTTACCCCTCTGGGACCTGTAGCGAACTTCAAAAGGTAGAGGCTGATAGTTGCAAACATTCCGTAACATGAGGATACGGGTAAAACAACGTAGACCCAATAATCCCAACAACCAAAGTCCGTGTGTGTACGCCGGCTTGCACTCCGAGGGTTTCTGGAATCTGTGCTTGGCCACCACGTCAACACGAACACGTTCAACATCGCACTCTGATGCGAAACAGATGTCTTGTATGTGGAATGGTCCGACCTAAGCTCATCTGCTGTCATGGCCCGAAGCTGCCGGCACGGCCACTCTTTGTGATGCTAGCCAGCGGTGCGAGTGGAAACTCAGAAACCACCTTTCATGGTTGACTCGTTTCGCGTGGCTTGAGCGAATGAGCCGGCTGCATGGTAAGCAGGTTCGACGGGGGCGACTTCAATGCCCCTCTAAAACGGAGGAATGAACATGTCAAGACATGAGCGTGCGACACTTTGACGCATTGGACTGCTTGCTCCCTCCATCCTTGAATCACCTGGCACATTCAATCGCTGCTTCAACTGGAGAACAACAAGCTCCATCTTGACAAAGACTCTGGACCAGTTTTATCTCAAAACATGGTCGGTCTAGTAAGGAAAGGTAAACGTCCCAACATACGGCCCGAAAACCATCAGGAGCCCTGTAGCACATGCAAGCTATCGGAGCCTTCTATGTGCTCCCCGTCCAGCCAGTTGAATGCATTACAGGGCAAGAACTGGTGCACGATATCCTCACGGTCCGAGGGCTCATCGTCGGGATGTCCTGTCAGCAGCAGCGAGGACAGCAGCACACAATGTGTCCATGCTAGCGGACTCACTGACTAAATGTGTCCATGGTAGAGGACTCACTGACTCACTCCGCAGCATTTGGCACCGCCTTATTTTTTCCATGACTCGGTTCGATCTGCATGCCGCTTCTTGCAGGAACAGGGGAAAACTTGTCGGGGTCGCGTGTATCCCAAACCAAATAATCTCAAAGGAGGCTGCGTGTAAGCTGTTAGAACGCCATAGTTACTTCGACAGACAGCATACCCGTGGGCCCGACAAGCCTCCTGCTGCGTCTAGCCGCAGCGACTCTTTTTGCCGCCGCGAACTAAGGAATCCTTCCTAGACAGTGTGAAGGCCGTACGCCTCGTCGTCGCTTTGCTTTGCCGACAGGAGGCTGCAGGCTTCCTTTTCACACTGTCACGCACTGCAGCTCTTTGCCGCGCCCTTGCATCTTCCTTGGGGAGCTCAGCCTTCATTTTGGGACCCGAACCATCGACCAACTCTGCACACCAGATACTCCAGTCTTGCGAAGACCATATCGACTGGCGAGTTGCCCGAGCAAGCACCTCCCCATGCTGTACCTGCTTCGTTGTGTGATGGTACAAAGCTCTGTTATGTGACAAGAGCTTGCCCAGCTGCAAGATTTCAAGCTTTTGCTGCAAGCTCACTTGGTGCAGTTTCTGGGTCTCTTTGAAGCATCGGTTGATTTCGTAGTGAAGTGCTTCGTTTGATGTCGTTCCGCTGGGTAGCAATCGCAGCCGCTGAGCAGAGAGAGCATGGCGAATCCGTACATTATTCATGTACCACTCGGCTCTCTCTGGAGCGGTTGCAGAATGCAATAGCTCCCAGACGCGACGATTTGGTCCAGGAGAGACCTTGCGGACTTCGTCCTTATAGACGTTCGTGAGAGCCGCTATAGCCCGAATCCACTCCACACGAGTATAAAATGGCTCATCAAGCTTGATTTCGTCCAGAATTCGCTGGGCCACACCTTCCTTCATGGTTCTATCCTCCAGCTGTCGTCTGAGGCGTTCCTCTTCAGCATTCAGCGGCTGACAGAACCCACCGTCATAGCATCTCCCTAATGATCTGGCGCTGCACTTGGTGTCGACTGCCGCAAACTTGCTGAGTAGTCTGCGGAGAGCTGCGGACCCCTTACTTCGCTTGCGTGAAGTAGAGTATTCCCAGGCCATAGCCAAGTGCACCGTGTCGAGTGACATGCCCTGCAAGTTTGGGCAAATTCTCTTCAGCTCAGAATAGAGCTTGCGCGAAGGGTTGTCCGCTGCAACGAAAGCAACTTGCTGCAGCGCAGATGCTGGAAACTCTTCGGCTAGCAGCCGACATGCTGTTTCGGCATCCTCCGATCTGGCGGCCCTCATCAACAGCACTGCACTTGTTCGACCGCGAACAGTGAAAACCTCAGCAGACGACTACGACAATGCCGCTATACCCTGTCATAACGTGCAAAACTCTAAGATAACCACACAGACAGCCAGTTCATCTGAGCGACCCTACGCAGCGACAAGTTCTCTGTGAAGGCAGCCTCTGCACGCTCCTCCGCAGAGCTTTTGATGCGTGCCTGCCCCATGATGGGAAGGCAGCAGCGCATTGTCGCGTCAATGCTGATGCATTGGAACTCCTCACTCGCAATGCATTCTTGAAGCAGATTTTGCCGCAAGTCTCTGATCTGTGGCGAATTGAAAACGTCTTCGATCATGGGCCACCAATCCTTGGCATGACTAGGAAGAAGGCTCGATAAGTCGTTCGCAACGGAGACGTGGAAGGCATTCGCAAGACCGTAAACCTCCGAGACACATATCACGTTTGCAATGCACAGGAACCCTACCTCTCCTAGCCGAGTGCTAGTCTTGGCTACCTGAACTGCTGAACCCTCGCCCCGCATCTGCCTTGGCATTGTTCACTAGCATGTACCGATAAATCGCTTCGGCAAAAGACCTGTCGTAGTACAGATTTCTGACCCGGCGTATCGGCGAATCCACGGTTGTTTTTAAATTCCAATACTCTGGACCATTGCCAGTGTAAACCAGCCGGATGTAGCGGTCGATATCGTTGTTGTTAATTGAAAGAGAGGGAACTATGGTACTGCGTAGAACTTCTGCGCTTCGACGCAAATACGCACATGTAGTCGTCGTGCCCTGCAACATGTCTTGATCATGAAGAGCGATGACTATCTTCAGCTGCTTCGTACCACTAGCACAATACTGCTTCCTGGCAGAATGATACTCGCGAACATGTTTCTTGACCCTGCAACGGTTGTGCCACGACCAGCTGCGAAAAGGACACAAGGGACACCGAACACGGCCATCTGCACCTTGCCGAAGTTGTGTTTGTTGCTTTAAAAGGCTTTCTACTTCTTTCTTCAGATTCTGCAGAAGTATATCACCCACCGTCGTAACACTCTCATCTTCCTCCTGTTCCTGACTTTCAGCATCATCCTGGCCAACTGGCTCATCATGCTGGCGCTCATCCTCAGCATCTTCAGGGAACATGTCCAGCTCCACAATGAAATCCTCACCAGCGGCGGCTTGAAGGTCCAAGAATCTCTCACGCTCTGTTTCATTGAGTGTGAATTTGGGATGCTCATCCTTCGGCGGCAGCGAGGCTGTTACTTTGAAAAGCATGATGTGTCGCTTGTCGCACGCGCTTGACACAGCCTTTAGAAAAGATGCCCTGTCCAGAATGAATTCGGCATTGCCATCTGCCACGACCCACTCTGTGTTAGATCCGGCATCTAGTGCGATGGCATGAGGACGACCTTGTTTTGAGCAGTGCACAACATACTTGCCTTCGATCTCTGCAGAGCTCGTGTCCAGTGGCAGGATGACAGGAGTCATGTGAACTCCAGTGCCTTTCTGTACCTGAGCATAAGTACGGTGTTTTCGTCGACTGAAGTAAAGAGTCTCTTCACTTTCCTTGTCCTCGAGAAAAGCATTGACCTCCGCTACGAAGCCAAGATTATGCAGTGCGGCTGGTATGCAGTTGCCATCTTGCTGAAGTGGAGCGGGCAGGAGGCCTCGCAACGTTCGGCTTCTGCTTGACAAACGCAAGTCTTGCAAGAGATCAGGGTTGCTCTTGGGTCTGATCTCAACTTTGTACCCAGTTATCTCTTGAATATGGGCAGTGCAGACTCTGCAGAAGCCTTCTACATCGTCCCCCACGACAGCTCTTGACACCCTGATACCATCAAAGTGAAGGCTGATGTGCTTCGGCTTTTGCCGGAGAACAAAATTTGTCCAAGCATCCAGAACAATATCTTCCACTGCGCTCCACAAATAGAACAAGCACGACGCATCAGGATGTTCTCTTGATTGATCTTGCATGCATCTTTCATACACCTCCGGCAACAAGGTCACGGCTGTCCATCGACAGAACAGCGAAGCCTTCTGTAATTTGAAGAGGAACTCGTTCCCAACTAACGAAGGCGGCGGAGTCCCGCCATTGAATACCTTGATCATTAGACTCTTCCCGTCCTTCTGACACATCTTGAGTTGCTCTGCAATGATGGCATTCCGTTCCTTCGCACACTGCTCGAGGGTGCAACGAACGCTCTTCCAACTTGGGTGCGTCGGAGATAAGCGGTCCATTATCTGTAGCATCAGCACGAAACAGCAGTTCTCAATGTCCAGATCCACGGTGTCTGGAACGACCCACTTTTGCCAAAGACTGGACACCCTGAGCACACACTCATCGTCCGAATCTAGGTGTAAAAAATGAAGAAGCTGCGTAGTTCAGTACACTTGCTTACTGCTTATATGATGAAAGCTGCGCATGCCAAGCCAAGCGTCTTCTGCGTTGCAAATCCGCAGGCGTACTTCCTGGTTCGTAGAAGTTGGCCAAGTTTCGTCTCGTAACTGACTTGCATGGAAATTTCTCGCATCTCATGGAAAGGGTTCCTGTCAGTTGCATCATGCGAGGCTGCTGCCCTCGAGTCCTTGGCCGAGGACGAAGCCGTTGGAGTCGATGGACCCTTCTTTCGCCTGCGTTTTGCAGCGTTGCAACTCTGCGACCGCACGGTGAGACCAGCCAGACCCTCCAAGTGCTCCAGCAGCGCAATTGCCGAATCCTCCTCGTCTCGCAGCTTCTGCTGTCGCTCACTCCAAGCGGCGATGGCAATCGTTTCCTCAAGGGATTTTTTTCCTTTCTTTTTTGTCAGTCGCAGCAAGAAGGTATTGTAGGCCTGCGACAGAACCTCCACGTTGGCTTCGCGTGTAGCTGCACTACATAAGGCTTCGTAGAAAGTTGCTGCCTCCAAACACTCCGTCAGCGATGTTGCTTCCGACGGAACTACAAGATCTCCAAGCTTCACGAGAGCCTCCTTGACAAAGATTCTGGGGATGAATTGGCCACCTTCTTTGCTGTATCCGCTCAGGCTCTTGATTTCCATGATGAAACGCTTGTCTTGCAACTCTTTCCATACATTCTGCGCTTTGTCGGTGGATACGGCTGCCTTTCCTGCGCCATATCGCGTCCACCATGCCAGGGAAAATTTGCTGATGAGCATTTTGGGGTTCCGATTCTCCATGGCGACTGTCACCATGGAGTCCACTGCCTTACGCAGATCTGAGTCAAGGTCGTCGTCTTCCTCGGCGCGGCTTGTCGCTGCGATCTCTGCCTGGGCCAGCGCAGCAGGCTTTTCCGATGCAGCTCTCTCAGGAAGTCCGCAAGCTTTCCTGATCTTCTGTTCTGTCAGACCTGCCTGTGCATATGTCTCGATGAGTCGTCTACAATTCTCTCGAGACTGCGTGAGTTCAAACCCAAGCTGGTGCTGTAAAGAAGCAGCGATGGCTGGACCGCTTTCTAGGAAAGCACGCAGGGTAGGATCCTTCGGGAAGATGCCATCCTTGTGAGCGTCGGGGTATTCTTTCTCCAAGTAATCGGCATCGACGAAGACTGCTAGTGGAATCCAAACCAAGCTTCTTCTGAATATGGAGTTGAAATTCGCCTCGGAGATATTCTTGAATGTCATGAGATCATTCGTCTCGATGCGCTTCCAGCCAACTACCCGCAACATTCGTGTGACGTAACCATATGGCTTGCGTGCAGCCAGGTCATCTGCGCTCACCATCTTTTTGTAGAGATCTTCTCGAAAGGGACGATTGCTCTCTGGCTTCTCTTGTGCAGTGATAATGCAGGCAGAAGAAAACTGCTCCAACTGCTTTCGAAGTTCATCTTCATTATGCCATAGGTTCGGGTCAATGAAGGCATGGTTGTGTCTGTACACGGCGGCCAGATGACTGCTGTATAGACCTTGTCCGGCGCCTCCGCCACTTTCCCCAATAAAGCATCTGTCAATGTTCTCCCCACGCTTGGCGAGGGCGATGGCTGCCTGACAACATTGAAAGAACTCCGAGTTGCACCAAAAGGTTTGTTCGTAGAACTTCTCGAGACGACTGCGTGCACCTTCGAGCACAGGATCGCGAAGGGGATGCGGTATCCGCATGTAGAGATTGTTTGCAGGCGAAGGTAAAGCGAAAGTGCAGAGTTCGTTCGGGCCACGATCGTACAGAATGCAGCAGTCTGCAAAGGCACAGCCAGCCTCACGTTCCGACGGAGTGTCGCACCATTCAACGACCAGACGCAGCAAAGACCTTTCTTCGAGTAGACCTTTCTGCATAGGTCCGCTAATCTTGGAGATCATCTCAGCAATGGCCAGGGGCCACCCGCTGCCGTGTGGCCTTTGCCCATCAGCCTCTTGACGCTCACGACCACCTCTGCTGCGACCAGAGTGCAGAGAGAGCACGGAGCTGTCCATGCATTCGTTGATGTACTCTGGGATGTTGTTGAACTCACGCAGACATGCGTCGATCCCACCTATGACTGCACCGTCAGTCCTCTCCGTGTCCGAGGGTAGCAGTCTGAAGATACCTTCCAAGGCGAGCAGGAACGGCTTGATACGGGTAAAGGTAGACTCAGGCGGAACACCCGACAATGCTTCGAAGGCACCGTGCTCGTGGTACAAGTAGCAGACACCTCCGTGCGATCTCAGGAAATGCCCTCCTTCCATCACCCACAGGAGAGCGACGTGATCCCGAATGAAAAGGTCTGTGTATCTTGTGCGGTAAACCGTCAGAGCTGCAGCAGCGAGACGGACCATTTGATCCGGCCATCCTGCCTGCAGGGAACGAACATACTGGAACAGCTGGTTCGTATGCTGTAGAATTGTTCGCGGCGCCGACCCGGGCTCCACCCCCGGCAAGCCTTCCATGAAGGCACGGCTCGCATCAGCTGCTTTGTGGAAATGAGCGCGGAATAATGTTGCCGTTTGCTGCGCAGCCTCTGTTTGTCTTCGTTTCTTGGTCCCTTCGTGAGCATCGAACAGGACCACGGGCATGGCTTCTTCAGCAGCAGGCTGAGATGTCGTCACGTCAAACTCGACGGCCATTGCCAAAGCAGATTGGCTGTCCACTGCAGCTGAGCCGTCGACACCCGCTGCGGCTTCGTTGCTGAGATCATTGCGTCTCTTCTCCATAACTGCATCGACGAGATCTTGCATGTTCGGCACAATGTCCGTGAAACCATCCGGCAAAAACTGCGGGTGTGCGCAGAACACAACCATTTCCTTCACCTTGACGGAGTAGTGATTCTCTAGAATCCATTTGTACATGTTGAGCTGTAGACGATAGTGTTGGCCTTGAGCATCTTGCAACTCGCCGAGGGGATGCTTCATGCAGTTCGGGGAAGCATACTTTGACGCTAGCTTTTCGCTTCTCTTCCAATCGATCAAGATCAAGCCATCATCTTCAGGATCTTGCAGAACGAAGTCTATGGAACCTGCAACATCCTCTTCCTTGGCATAGACTGTCCACTCTGTCCTGTAGGCAACGCAATGCTTGTACTTTTTCAAGAAGTTGACTGCCATGGACAGTTCTCGGGACATGGACTTAGGCACGACATGAAAGCCATTGAGCATGTGTTCGAACAAGATGTGCATCCAGGTGCCAGCCTTTGCTGCGCAGTCTCGCTTCGTCTGCCAGTAGTCGAGGATTTCCTGGTCAGACATCGTGACCAAGCTTAGGATTTCTGTCCAAACCTCCGCTAGGCCGTTCTGCGCTCGTAGCAAGTCTGCACATAGGTCTGAAGCATCGGGAGTAGAATCTTGAAGCAACTTCGCAAGACCTTGTGTTTCCGGGCAGTCAGCTCTCTGAAGGAGAAGCAGCAGCGCATCTCGGTTAATATCTGGTCGGATGTACTCCGGCCGCGGCCATCTGGTGCCACATTTCATCTTGATTAGTGCGGCGTCCGCATCAAACTCCTCCGAGAATTGGTGTATGAGACCCGTTACCTCACCGAGACAGTGTTGCTCATGCTTCACTTTTACAGATAAGACTATTCCTTAGGAAGAAAAACCACTCGCCTTGACAGAAGCTCCAATGCGGCCAGGAAGCACTGATGCTGACCGGATTACCGTCGCAGAAGTATCTGTGCCCTTCTGTCTGGAAGCTCAGGCGTGCATCCATCTCCACTTTGTTGGCCTCTCGCAGCGGGGTGCATGGAAGAACCCGGTCGGGACTGTCCTGCTCTGGCTTGCTCGTCATGACGAAAATTGGACCACTGGACGATAACATTCCAAGTGATCTTCCAACGATTTGTGGCAGTGGGTCCGTCCAGCCAGCAGCAAAGAATGACCCTTCTAACCCTTCCTGCGAACTGCCACCACTTTGCTCTTGCCACGCATCAGAACGATCACGCTCCTGCCCTGCTAAGGTCAGATGTACGCGAAGGGCGATCCTCAGAGCCTTGCGGCGCCACCCTTGTGCCTCCTCAGGCGAGCACGTCAGTGGGTGAGGCAAATCTTGAAGCAGTACACCCACGCTGGAACATTGACTTGTTTCCGCATGTAAGTACATGAAGAGCATGTAGTCCATCTCCTGTTCCAGGAAATCAACAATCACTCGTCCACGATACAGAAGCTTCTCCCATCTGCGCTTACTCATGACAGTACGTTGCGTTGGATCCGGTAAGAAAAGCAGTGCTGCTGGATTCACGCGGAAAAGTTCTGCATGCCTGCGAAGCAGCTCCAACACTACTTGAGAGGGCTTGTCACGCGAGTGTGTCGCACAGCCAAGCAGGGTGGCCCGGTGAAAATTGGTTGCAGCGACATAAGGCATTGGGTTGGTGGCTGGACCAAAACCAATGTCGTCGACGATGTCGCATCCCGACGAAGAGCCACCCATATAGTCTGAGAAGTGACCGCCGCAATGAAGGCAGTTTCGCCACGGAGTCGTTCCGACATGGCGCGAGCAGATCCAGGTACAACACTCAGGACACACAGACCACCGTGGTTGCATCAATGTACCAGAATGATTACAAACAGGACACTCGAGCCGTGCGTTCAGTTGGATGAGAGATGGTAGTTCCTGAAGCCAAGCTGCTTCATTTTCTGGCCCTGGCCTTGTAAAAATCCAAATGAAAAGCTTGGAAAGGCAAGGTGCGGTGTCTGGAACATGATCACGAAGCCGAGCAGTTGAAACTCCCTCTCCATTCATGGAAAGGGAAAAGATTCTTTCGTTCCATCGCAAACGATACCGGACTGGCACATTGGGAAGAATCTCTGGCCTGTTTCTCTTGAAGTGCGGCTGTGGAGGAGATCCAGTCAAACCGAAGGAGAAAGTACAGCTCTCTTTAAACAGATTGTCGATGCGACAATAGGAGCGCCGGGTACCGTGGTGTTCGTGAACACCAATGTATACTCCGATAGCTTTTGAAGGCAGGCTCAGGTCAAAAGCAGCACCTCCCATGAGCGGCTGCGAGGAATGAAAACCACCCATAAGGCTGCCCGGCCCTGAGCCTGGTTGTGGCCGCACACCAATAGCGCTCCATTCCACATAGGCATTGCCGGGCACAGTGATAAACATGGCAAGCTGTCGTACGTTCACGATAGTGGCACGTGCTGCGCTGTACATATCACTCATAGCTCGAAGCGTAGGAACATCATGGAACTCAGCGTTGTTCAGAGGGATCACTCGATCCTTCCATTGGTCGTGATTTTGTACTGCGGCATGCATCGTTTTTGACGCTGTTGCCAAGGCCTGCAGATATTGGTAGGAGAAGAAGTAGGAAGGCAAAGAGCCCAAGACCTCCAATGGCAAGGCTCCGCCCGTGTACTCCTCCGTTCGTCGGAGGCGCATTCTCTGCCAGCGATCGTACCAATCAGGGCGAATGTCCCAGAAGCCATCGTCCGAATCAGACTCAAGAGCCCTCTCTTCCTGCTCAACCAGCTGAATGAAGTTCGCGAGAGGTTGCCCGGCTAACAGCATGGCCCGCGTGGGCTGTGGCTGATGCAACGACTCAGTCTCCCACGCCGCTGTTTGCATAAAGTGAACCACATCCTGAGCCGACGTGAGCAACGTCTTGCCTCCGGAGTACTCCATCGTGTCATTAATGTCTACTGTCAAAGACGAAGCAGGATCCTGGTTGATGGTCGAGACTTTGCAGACGAGATCGAACGCAGCAGGGCAGGCAACCAGATAAGAACCCGGAAGAAACTGCTCAAACGCATGTCCCGTTGCAGTCTGTCCGATGAAAAATCGATGCCACATGTGGGTTCTGTTACTGAAATTCACATACGTTGCACCATCCTCATCAGTCCTGGCCGCAACGAAATGATGGTTGTAGGCCAGGACATACTTTCCCGGTTCCTGGAGGAACTGCGTCCATGTTGCCGGCAGCATGCTGTGCCTTGTAGCTTCAGCTGCATGGAGACGTTCTCACACAACAAAATAGAAATCCAACTAAAACACGTGCTTCAACGCAAGGACAGCACAACTATTGAGGTATTCACACCATTTCAATCGGTCGTCGAGTTGCCCAGATGGCTCGAGCCAGGCGTTGCCATCTCGAACCTTGAAAGGTCCATCTCGCGTGTATGACACTTTGTGGCCGAGAGCTCGCAGCGCATCCACCAAACAGCAGTCATGGAAGTGACGGTCATTGTGTGCATCACCTTGGCTTTGTCAGAAACCGTTGCAGCTTCCCACCAACGCCACTACCCAACCTCCAGCCCACATCCCTTCAACCTCACACAGTCTCGCCAGCACACAGCTCAGCTTGAGCTTCTTTCCCGTTCGTGCGCACGCTCCTACAAGGAGCTATGCACATGTCCAGAAGGATCAATCAACATCGCATAGACCAAACTGCAAAGCATATTCTCCTGAGGCAAAACGCGTGGAGGCATGCCTGGCCGTTGAATGCTCCTGCACAGAAACTAAAAGGTAGCTACTAGGCACGGGCGGTAAGCTGCGGTATGACTGCGTCAGGAGCGTCCTTCGGTGCTGCTGACTGCGACAGCCCCTGCTCACGAAGCCATGTCGGCCAGCTCTGACGAAGCCACTTCTCACTGGCATTTCGGTGACGGATCTTCTGCGTCAGCGACTTCACGAAGTTGTCCCCTGACCATAGCTGCATGGCTTGCTGGGTTAGGCTGCAGAATGAACTTATAGCTGTAGCAGAGCGGCAATAGCCGACTTCGCACCACAGTCCCGCCGATCCACGGGCGGTGTGCTTGGAGCCGAAGTGAACGTTGGTCCCTCGCAACAAAGCTCACATTGTGTCGCAACAACACGGGCAGTTGCTGGTCAGCTCAACAGCTCAACCTATCTGAGCTCACTGCAATCCGCGGTGTGCTTTTGCCAATTGTTTTGCGACGCAATGTAAAACTCGGGGTAATCTTCGTCGGTCAAAACTGCAACGTGGCCGAGGCGGTGCCAGATTGGCATCATGAAGTGATCGCCTTGCGTTGCAGGGATTACTCGTGCACTCGTGGCGGCCAATGCTACAACTGTAAAGAGTTACGAGTCGTGATGCGCAGTCAAGACACACCATGTTCGCATTGCCGGCTGGAGCTCTGTGTCTTCTGAGAATGTCCTTAGAGTCACGAGCAGTGCAGTGCTCTAGTGAACATATACTTTGCATCTGAGTCTGCGCTTGTGCGACATGTATGTTCGCTAAGCTAGGTAAGATAAGAAGCACCGCCGCCGAAAACGCTGCCTCTGCAGTGGCAGGTGTCCCACAAGCAGCAATCACTGTGGTTCGCGTGTCTTCACCGGTTAAGGTATGTCACTTCGCCTCCTGCTCCATGGCCACAGAGACCAAGCAGCAAGGCCTCTTTCGACAGAGGCAACATGAAGGATTACAGTTTCTTAAAACACTCTTTGACTGCGTAAGGTCAGGACTCGGACTCGCGTCGGCTTGGCTCCGACATTTCCTTCTCATGGTGCTCCTCCAACCGTCTCTCCTCTGACCTCCAGTGATCTGGTGTTCCTGTTGTTATGCAGGTACAGAACTTTTTTTAAACTAAGGCTGAAGCTGTGACAGATTTTGTCGATGGCGTCGCGGCATCAGGGGCTGTTTGTTTTTGGGCTTGTTCCCCTGCAAATGTTCAGGCCGCTGGTAATACCCCAAAGATGTCGGACCTTTGCCGAGCGTCCAGTGGAAGGTCGGCGGTCCGGGCGGAGGGTGGCAGATGCCTCTCCTGCGCCCGCGACCTCCGTATCCGGGAATGAGTACCAGGCCCTTCTGGCCACCCTTGTAGCGTCGCACAGCTCCGCGGTCAGTCATCGTGAGAGGTGTAAGTTCTGCCCAGCGGGTATTTGACGATGTTGTTCGAAGAGGATGCACACCTGCATTGCCTCAAATAACAACCACAACTCTCGCTTTTCTCTGTAGGAGGACATGCTCAGCTCCTTATAAATTATCTGGCCTGAGTAGCTCGGTCGTTGCGGAATGTCGGCGGGCATGGCAAGAGACTCTTTCTTGCCTTTGTGCGCAAGCAGTATCAAACCTCTCGGAGATGAGATTAATGAGATAATTGCCTCTTAGAGCCTTGTTATCAAGCGCAGAAAGCAAGTGCTGCTGGCGGGCGTACGAAAACCCAGGAAGCTTCTTCGAGGAGGCGAGACTCCACGGCTTTCATGAAGCGATCACCTGAAAGAGACAGCGCTGTTGAAAGGAAAACTCTTGTGAGCACAATGCAAGTGCTTCAGATGGCTGACATCAGGTTTCCATCCAATTATGCAGCCCGGGCTGCACCACGCACCGGGAACGCCGGTTGCCACCGTGCAGGGTGGGCTTATCTCGGCGGAACCTGTGCACAAGGTTACGCTGGAATGAAGCGCACTCAATGCTCAGGTCTTTCGCTTAAGCTTGGGAAACACCATGTGCCAAAAGGTGCCTGGGCTCGGTGAGGTCGTCGATGCTGTCGACATCATTCTGTCAAACCAAAATCGTTCGCCTGATGATCTGAAACACCCACCTCCCGAAATTGTATTCAGGCAGGCTGCATTCGCAAGTACCGTCAACGAAAGGTTCAGCCAAGTCACGTAAGCAGTGCACGAAGTGCGTATGTGAACTCAAGACCAGCTCAAGCCGAAACTGATAAGCATGTGAGCTTGCATATCATCCTATTGTCAGACATGGCCACAGCGACCTGCACTCGGTGCTTCGTTGATATATGTGGAAAATGACGTGCATTAACAGCAATTGCATGCCAAGCAGTGAGCCGGCCTGCTCAGTCTGCAGCATGTACACGGGCCTGCCACATCATTACAAACTCCTTTCGACGCGCGTCTGGCGTGTGCTGCTCCTACTTGTGAACTCGCAGCGTAAACCACTTCGTCCAGCCGACTATATTAATCTCGAGTGGATGTCAGCGCATGTTTCTGTTGATATGCATGTCCTGACAAATGCCCACCTGCACCCCTTGCCCTGCAGCCTGTCCTGCCAGATCACGTACAACAACGATTCAATATCACTGCGTTGTGTACTCCTACCACGCGCTTCTATCACTCCTGCATCAACATGCGCAGGCCTGGTTGGCATCGACTTTGCAGATTCCGACCTCACGGGCGCAAAGTCTCTAGACTCTAGACGTTCTTCTATCAACCCCGTACTATGCCAAGCCGCACGTAGTGTTCACGAGCTATTGGAATGCAGTGCTCTGGTATCGTAGGCTCGAGATCTAAGCAGGCTTCAGGACAGCCAAATTCGCGGACCCCTACACGGGAAGAGCGGAAAGAGTGGTGGTCACTTATGTGCAAACTGCATGCTCGTATACTGATCGACGAATCAAACTGTCTGCACGTGTGAAGTAGACTGAATTCCACGAACAACCTTTATTTGTTGGTAGACGTCCTGCTGGTAAACTGATCGTCCGAGTATACGGGGCAGTTAAGCATAAGACGGCCCAATTTCCGGTAGCACCTCGCCGGAAAGGCCGGTCAGGGATACAGCCGCATTAGAGGAGAGAGCAACAGCTTCGAGCCGTGAGAGGCGGTTTCTTCGCTACCAGTGTTCATTGTGTCTTAGACACGATTGTGATCAAGGACGCCTAAACGTCGCTGAGTGTTCGCGGCGTATATCACAAGCCAGCCATTACAGAAACATAATTCCGCCGAGCCGATGACATCAGCAGTGTTAGACACCAGCACTTGCGAGCAGTTACAGAACGACCACCGACACGAATCTATCACCTGCCAATGTAGCGCATGCGGCGCATGCAAGACTTTGCCAATGGCATCCGCTACCAATGCGACACTCGACCAGTCGTGTCTTCAGATGCCGCTCAAATGCCTAACGGAATGATCTGTTTCCTAATCTCTCGGGACCATTGTTAGTTGCGGAGAGCTACAGAACGACCACCGACACGAATCTATCAGCTGCCAATGTAGCGCATGCGGTGCATGCAAGACTTTGCCAATGGCATCCGCTACCAATGCGACACTCGAACAGTCGTGTCTTCAAATGCCGCTCAAATGCCTCACGGAATGATCTGTTTCCTAATCTCTCAGGACCATTGTTAGTTGCGGCACCAAGTGATTGCGAGGACTCTGCCACGACCCCCTTCTCGTGCACTGTTAGTCAATCAATCATTCGTACACGGAAACATGTTTGCAGGACTTCAGCGCTACTCATAGTAACAGCAGTTGAACCTGCGCGACCCCCCAGCTGCAATTCTTGCCCAGGAGCGGCCATCCAACCCCCTAGCTGCACCACAGTGCCCAAGAGCGGCTGGATCAGCAGGAAGCACTAATAGCTTAAAGCGCCTGTTGAAGGTGTCTGCACAGGACGATAACTAGGCTAGCTCAGTATACAGTTTTAGCTATAGAATGTTACATGGCATAAAACGCCAAGTAGACACCCTTATCCGCAAGTGAAAGCAACCGACGTGGTTTTGGAGACTTTGGTGAGAACAGCGCATACGACTCCAAATCCCTTGGCCTTTGGTCCAAAACCAGAGAAGTGAAAGTAGCAGACGCGATTTTCGAGGCTCTGGGCCCCAAACAAAAGCAACAGATGTGGTTGCGGAAGCCTTAATCCTCAACAAAAGCAGCAAAGGCATTGAGAAACCACCTAATCCCACGTGGCAACAATTGAGACAAAACTATTTCTCTTGCGACCGATCTGAGTCTGAAGGTGTTGCGATTGGAAAAATTTACGAGGTCGGGTTCGGAGCGGAAAACACCTGCTTCAAAAGGGCTAGCCTCACCTTTAAAGCTTTCACCTAACAAGACACCAAACGTCAGTTAGTCACTCTCAGACTCCGAGGCCTCCTGCTTAAGCTTGCGCCTTTTGGCGCAGCTGTGCTCAGCTGAAACTTTGGTAATCAACCCGGCTTTCATCCGGGCATACTGCTGGCACGCGCGGCATTTCCCACGCTC
This sequence comes from Symbiodinium sp. CCMP2592, assembly GCA_905221615.1. NCBI lineage: Eukaryota > Dinophyceae > Suessiales > Symbiodiniaceae > Symbiodinium > Symbiodinium sp. CCMP2592. Next base: position 107,794 of record CAJNDT010006059.1, read on the forward strand.
CAAGGGAACACGCTTCAACTTCTGTACAGGGGGGGCTTTCTTGGAGTTCTTGCCAGACTTCCCGGACTTCGCGTCAACTTTGAGCTGGTACTTGGTTACCTTCGCCTTCGCTGCGTCTCGCTTGGCACACGCCTTGTCTACCTGGTCGTGCCGAACTATATACGTACGACATGATAAACTCCATTTGGGGCACTAGGCCAGTTGCTGTTCTGTTAAAATTTTGTGGGACGCGGGCAGATATTGATAAACATTGGGACTTTGAGGGGCGTTCCAATGTTGCAGCATCCTATGTCCTATGCCCTTTCGAGCAGAGGCAGACGACAAGAGGGTTCTTAAACGGTTGGGATGTTCAACCCCGAGCCTCGAGCTCGCACAACTTCAGCTCAAGTTTCGCCGCTACCAGCTTGCTGGAGGCGCCCATTTTTGCGAGGTTCAGGGAAGACACACGCCAAGAGCCGAAAAACTGACAAATGAAAACGTTTCGGCTTCGGTTTGCAAGGCCCGGAGTTTGTCTTCTACAGCGGGAAGGCTTGAAAGCCAACAATAAAAGCCCAACAACCGCAACACAAAACCATAAAACCCCAAGAACAGTTTCTGGCGCCCCGTGCAGTAGCTGCTGAGGGCTGCACCTGGACAGCAAGGTAACCCTGAGCTCGACAACACTCAAGCTCGGCTTTTCAAGTTTAGAATGATAGTTCGCAGTCTTGCGTAGACTCGAAACCCTCAGCCTCAAACCTGACTAACTAAATTTCAAACGTCAAACGCTCACCCTAGTAAGATGCACATGAGCTCAGGCTTTGGTCTCGCGGGTTCACGGTGGATGGCTTCGGGTTCAGGCTTACGGCGATTTGGGGTGAGTTTTTTTTGACAACACGTGGGTTTGACTAGTTTGCAGCTTCAGGCATTTAATTAAGCATTTACGAAGCCAAAGCTAAGCATTTCTTTACAACATTGCATCACCATGCGCTCTTGATAAGTACCACGGAACTGATTATCATAAGGTTGAGTGTATGGTGACAGGGGTTGAGATGTGGATCTTGGAATACAGGGTTTGGAGTGCATGATTTCCAAACCCGCCCGAGATCCTGCAACCCAGCCATATCTTTGCACACGGAACATACTCCACAAAGACACCCACTGCTCGCTAAACCTTGAATTGTCAAGCCATAAATAACAACACCCTTGTACCCCGCAACTCAAACCCAAACCCCGAACCATAAACCCTAAACCCTGGAGCCAGAACCCCGTTGGACCAGTATCGCTACAGTACGATAAGTACATGACACAAGCCAAAAGGGAAATCAAGGGGAAAACAAGGGGAAATGAACAACGGCATAAGGGGAAAAGCACATGCAGCCAGAGCGTAGTTTAGGGGAAGAGTTAGGGGAAATACGACGCAGTTTAGGGGAAGACCTAGGGGAAATTCTGACAGCAGCATACTTAGGGAAAGGAACATCTAGGGGAAACGAGGGGAAAACTAGGGGAAACGAGCCAGCGAAGGGGAACGCAAATAACAGGAAAAATAAGGGGAAACCAGTGAGACAGATCATGAGTCCCATGGAAGCAGATCATGGATATGTTTCCAAAGTGTCCTCGCACTTTAAGTATATCAAGCTTAACTGCTTCACAGTATATTTTGCTACAAGAAGCAATACAACGCAAAAACAAACTTGTCATCGGTTTCAAATTTCGTTACACAGAAAAGCAGAAGCGCTGAAATCTTCAATACAACTTGTTGCTATACGAAAGAATACGATTCGGCTGACTTGGAACACTAGTTTGTCTGAATTCTTGAAAATGATTGAAGTTTTAATTAATCTTGACCCATATTGAAAAACGTCAAGTCGGTGAAAGTCATTTTCAAATCGTGATAAATTTAACGTATTCAATTTGATTGGAACACGAGCCAGGAGGCAGGAAAGAGGGTGAGCATGGGCAGTGCTAGTGGGGAATCTTTTTGAGAAAAAAAATGCCTCTGGGGATCTGGCGTTCTTTTGAACCTTTTGAAATGCAGAAAATTCTAATTTAGACTCTGGGGATTTGGGGTCCCTTTTAAATCTGGAACTCTTTGTAAATTTTTAAAATTTAAAAACTTTTGATTTTTTGAAAATTTTGGCCTGTGGGGATCTGGAATTCCTTTAAAATTTTGAAAAAAACTTGAAATTTTCATTTTTTTTAGAATTTTGGCTTGTGCGGATCTGGAATTCGTTTTAAATTTTTAGAATTGTTAAAATTTTGGCCTGTCGGGATCTGGAATTCTTTTAAAATTTTTAAAATTTTGGCCTGTGGGGATCTGGAATCCTTTTTAAATTTTTAAAATTTTTGAAATTTTTTAAATTTTTAAAATTTTTAAAATTTTGGCCTGTGGGGATCTGGAATTCCTTTTAAATTTTTAAAGTTTTTAAAATTTTTAAAATTTTTAAAATTTTTAAAATTTTGAAAATTTTTAAAATTTTTAAAATTTTGGCCTGTGGGGATCTGGAATTCCTTTTAAATTTTTAAAATTTTTAAAATTTTTAAAATTTTTAAAATTTTGGCCTGTGGGGATCTGGAATCCCTTTAAAATTTTTAAAATTTTTAAAATTTTTAAAATTTTTAAAATTTTTAAAAATTTTTAAAATTTTGGCCTGTGGGGATCTGGAATCCCTTTAAAATTTTTAAAATTTTTAAAATTTTTAAAATTTTGGCCTGTGAGGATCTGGAAATCCTTTTAAATTTTTAAAATTTTTAAAATTTTTAAAATTTTTAAAATTTTTGAAATTTTTAAAATTTTTAAAACTTTTAAAAAGTTTAAGATTTTTAAAATGTTAAAAATTTTAAAAATTTTAAAAATTTTAAAGGAATTCCAGATCCCCAGAGGCCAAAATTTTAAAAATTTCAAATATTTTAAAAATTTAAAAGGATTTCCAGATCCCCACAGGCCAAAATTTTAAAAGTTTAAAAAATTTTAAAAATTCTAAAAATTTTAAAAATTTTAAAAATTTTAAAAATTTTAAAGGGATTCCAGATCCCCACAGGCCAAAATTTTAAAAATTTTAAAAATTTTAAAAATTTTAAAAATTTAAAAGGAATTCCAGATCCCCACAGGCCAAAATTTTAAAAATTTTTAAAAATTTTAAAAATTTTAAAAATTTTAAAGGGATTCCAGATCCCCACAGGCCAAAATTTTAAAAATTTTAAAAATTTTAAAAATTTAAAAGGAATTCCAGATCCCCACAGGCCAAAATTTTAAAAATTTTAAAAACTTTAAAAACTTTAAACATTTAAAAAGACGTCCGGTTCCCCGGCATGAAGCAAAGACTGCCTACGGAGCTTTCCACGTATGTGCTTATATTCGAAGAAGCAGCTTACTCAAATAGCGCAGAGAGGTCCTACGCACATATTCCTATAGACGCCACTGTCAACAGAAAGACGCCTGGAAACTCGCTACAACAAGACTTCTTTAGAGTTTAGGAGACGAATGGGGCGCCTGCGCAGATGGAAAGAAGTGGCTAACGTGGCGACGCCGCCAGAGGGCGAGGCAGCTCCTAAAGTTAAAGTCGAAGTAGAGCCTACGGAGAGGTTCTTCCAAGTCGAGAACCACCTTCACCTCAACCTGAACCTTCGGCTAGGGGCTGTCTACCCTGAGGCCGAGCTGCGCAGAAAATGCCCACAGGACAGGCTCGCGAAACTGGAAGAGTGCTTGTCCGACAGCTCCATGCTGAAAGAGGTCGCAGGGCCGGAGAAGCTGAACGGAGAAGAGCTTAGCCGGCTTGGCCAAGGCTCAACTGCCTCCAAAAGATCGGCTCCCCCCTCAGAGGATGCCAGGCGCCTGAAAAGAAGGGCCCTCAGCAGAAAGCTCTGCCTCGGACAGCTGGTGTGGGACTGCTCCACGCACCCCGCGCGCCCGGCCAGGATCATTGCCATTTGCGCCCAGGAGGAGCGGCCCTTCCTGGTTCGTCATTTGGACACTTCTGGCAGATCCGGTAGCTTTTCTGTGAACGGTGTGGTGAGTGTTAACGGACGCCCGGGCGTTGTGACCTGGGACGGGCGGCCGCATCACGACTTCGCCAAAGTCAGGTTTGAAGACGGCAAGCAAAGCGACGTCCTGCCAGTGTGCAGTCTAGAGGCCCACAAGCCGCCCGTGGAAGAGCAGGTCTTTGTGTCAGACTTCGATCTTGAGTCCCTTGAACTCAGGCACCTGCTGCGGCCAGGGGGTGCTGACCCCACTCCCGGCCGCTCCCATTCCCAGCCCACTCCCGAAACTCTCGTAGCTCCAGCGGGTGTCACACTGAGGAACTCGGAAGCGAAGGCTGCTTTGCAGGGCCTCCGCGTGGGGCAGGTCTGCTGGAGCTTCGGAGGCAGTCGCCTGCCCTGGCCCGTAAAGCTTCTCCAGGAGTGGCCAGAGACCCAGAGCTGGAAGGTGCAATTCCTTGGGGCAGAGGAGAGAGAGGAGAAAATCTCGGTGGCATGCCTACGGCCGTACATGGAAGGAGACTCTGCCGTTTTAGCGGGCGTACTAAAGACTGCGGAGGAAGAGCATGCTAAATGCTGTGAAGCTGCCGCCGAGAAAGCCTGGGCCAGCTGAAACGCAGCGACCGAGGCTGTGTAGGCTTTGGCGCCAAGCTCCGGAGCAAGAGGGCGACCCTTAGCACCTCCAGACCGCCTGCAAGTTTCGAGTCGCTGCTACAGCGGCACACGTAAGCCCAGACACCGCCTTGAATCAGAAGATCAGGCCCTCTGGCTGTGAACCGCATGCAACTCCAGGCATTGTTGATAGTACCGCGAGCCAAGACGGAAGAGCAAAACATAGAAGATCCTCTCTGCAAGGGTTCCAGTACTACTGTTCGCCAGCAACCGTACCTTAGACAAGGCCTGCCCCAGACCTGAGCCGCTGAAAATGCTGCGGATTCGTACGTTTGTAATGTAGTCTTGCGTCATGCGTGCTGCAGCTGACCCCTTCAACAAGTGAGCCTAGTGAGCTGTAGCATCCATCGGAAGCGGTAATTAAGGCCCTCGGAAGGATAACGGTTAAATAGTTGAGTGAGGGACGCGGTTGGCAATTGTGGTTTACTGTGGTTGTTGGCGGCCCTCCCCAAGTCCTCTGGAAAAGAGCCTTCAGAAAAGAAGGCACTCGGATTCTGGTACCCTCAGGCTCAAGCCCCTTCGATGCGATCCAGGCTGCCTCAAAGCGGCCGCTTCCTACGGTGCGCCTTGAGCAGATCCTCCAGGCCAAGGGTCGCAGCGTGCTTCAGAATTGGAGCCTTCAATAGGCTGCGGGGTACCCTTGACGGGTCCTTACAGTGAGGATCCTAGTGCTTGGGCATGTCTTAGAATTCGAACTAGCAGTTGCCTTTTTAGGTTTAACTGGGAACCTGTACTACTCAGGGTCGATATTGGGGCCCCGTGCTTATAACGTGTCTCCAAGTAGCTTTACCATAGATGCCGTAGTGTCTTACAATGCAGCGGTTTTATGCAGCAGACTCCTCCATCAATCGTCACCTTGGTTCGTAACGAGGTCAACGTCACTTGAGTGTGGCAAGCGCGGAGCTGTAAAGTGAAATAAAAGCTTTAGTTCATCAGGTCAGGGGGTTTCGGTCAGGGAAAGCCTGCAATGCCTGCACATGCACTGCAAAGATTTCGGCACACTCGGGCTTTGGTGCTTGTGGATACAAGGTCGGCTTCTATCACAGTCCATTTGCTTCGCTCTGCCTCGTGTTGGAAAGCTGAAGCGGTGTCGACTTTCTGTAGGACGACGGGATCTGAGACCTGCAGAATTCGGCCCCGTCTGTTTTGCTGCACGTTGCGTCTGAGGCCACGACCTGTCGACTGAAGGCAAATAAACCGTTTCAGGTTCGATTAATTATAATTGATGCAACAAAGAAAACTAATCTGGCCGAATAATTACTACTGAACTGAGGTATCCAAGAAGTGCCATTGCTGCTGTTGTCTAACGCCCTCTGAAGGAATATGTGTGGCTGATGGTGGACATGATAGCACTTTATGGACCCGAAGAGACCACTCAAAGTTTTCATATCTGATGCCGCTGCAGTATTGACAATCCGACATTATCCAACGGTCGGAGACTCCATCAATCTGAATTCTTGATGAAAGCCAGGACTCTGCTTTTCCAGAAGAGGTGCTTGTGAAACGGCTTGGGGGAGAGGAGATTTTGCTTCAATGTTTAGGCTTTGCGAGTGGCGGTTGAAGATTGATTGAAGGGATGTTCAAAGGAGTTTACTTTGTTACACCATTCGGACTGGCAAGTGGATATTCGGAAGAGCTCGCAGTCATCTGCAGCATGTACGTTAGCCTGAACCGGGGATGGTGGCTTACAATTGCTGCTTCCAGGTCCAGGACGCAGAGCTTCAGAAACCATGAGAATTGAGATTTGGAGTTCGTGGCGCGGTGATGCCAATACTGACTGACACGCAGCGTCCAGAGCTGCGATCATTCAGCGATAAACCTGGCAGCTACAAAGACTCCGAAGATGCTTGCCCAGGTTCGTGAAATCCCTCACCCCTGCTCCCTTGTGTGGTCATACTTGTCTCCAAAGCTCCAGGTCCTGGACGGCTCCAACCAGTGGATGTGCCCCCGCTGCGACCGCAAGGCGTGAGCTGCAAGCATGTTGAGGAATGCCTTGTACGGCGCGGTTGAAGCTGTGGCTCGAGCTGAGCTTACGAAGATCTGATGTTGGCGTATGTGCCGACAATAACTTGAAAGGAGCAATTGGATCATTGATGTGTTGAACACCACGCTATAGACTCCAATATTTCAACTTCTTGAAGTGTGGCCCGGTAGCTTTCCGTTTTGGGCGGAGCGATTGACAGAGGCACAGGACTTGAGTTTCGAGAGTTGCAAAACCAGGTACTCTAAGATTCTGCAGTGGTCAAGCCAAGATAGTTGCGCTATCAGGTACACCGTTACACAGTTGCACTGGCTGGCAAGGAGTCTTACCGTCTTACCCTTAATCTCTATTTGGTTGAAAGCAAAAGCTCCAGGTGGATGCCCGGCGGACCACCCGGCTGTCGAAGCTTCCCCCCTACCTTCATGTGACGGTGGAGAGGCCCGCATGCAGCCCATAGAGAGGCAAACCAAGATCTTGACTTCCAAGCTTGACACCCTGAACTCGGAGCCCCGTCCTAAACAGCCCTTAACCCTGCAATCTGCAAGCTTGAAGCGCCGTTTCGCTTGTGCCTGCCGGAACACACTTAAGTTCACTGGAATCAGGTAAAGGTATCACGGTTGCTACCGTACCCTTGATGCACGATTCTTGCGAGTCAAAGGCTCTGTGTCTCCCGAAACCTCAGCAAGCCAAGCAACGACAACATTCCAGCCCCAAATTTGAGCAACTGTTTTACATCGGCGATGTGGTGAAAGCCCACGCAGGCTTTGTTCTGCAGGGTTTTTGTGGCTGCCGTTTGCAATGCTTCATTTGGAAGGGGTTCGGATGTTGTTCTGCAACGCGGCGGGCTCGATGCCCAGGGGCTGAACTCACACAGCAAGCCAGGAAGCAAAAGCCACAGAGACAGACACCGACACAGGAAGACACCCGCCCGTGAGAAGAAGCAGAAGCAGAAGATGCATAGAGATCTTAACATGTTGATTTTGTTCTGCTCCCGATAAGACTGCCTTTACTTCGTGCCCGGTTCTTCTCTTTTGCGCGTCACCGCAGACTCGCGCGTGTGACCGTGTAAGCTACTTACATGGAGCATGTGGGCGGAACGACCACGACTTCTCAGAGTCAGGAAGAAGGTGAGGCACAGGGATAGAGAAAAAGAGAGAAACTGAGTGTAGTGGAACCGTTCCCGAGCGAAAAGGTGCAAACACATTGCTCATTTTGTCACCGACTTGAGGATTGCTGATTTCTTTGCCCATTGTCTTTGTGTTCCCTATCAGCAAACCTCTGCTACAGCCTGAGTCTCTATCTTAATCCCAACATCGACACGCTGCTTAATATGAAAATTGATTCGTTTGGCCTCACAAGTGCCAGATACCACTTCGATGCTGCTACCGCAGAGCGTCGGCGTTTGGCTCATCCGGTGTCCTTTCCGCGGGTGCCTTACTTTCGCGGGTTCTGGTGTTTGGTCTGTGCAGCATGGAAACTCCCGGGAACCCGAAACTCTAACCCTTGAGGCGGAGACTGGAGCTCAAGCTGGCAGGCTCCCTAGCAGGCAGCGAGGCCTGCAAGGGACGTATTTACGGCTTCGGGGCTCAAGGGGTTCACTTATTTTCATTGTCTCAAGTACTATAACAACTACAACAATCATCTGTTAGCTGTCGTGCATCCCTATCGTTACGATTTTTCTTTAAAGCTGTAGTAATTTTCGTTTGGGTGTACGCCATACTCAGTACAGTATACAGACGGCGTGGGTATCTCCGTCTGTCTCTGTCTGTCTATGTCTGTCTATGTGTTTGGGCGTCAGCGTGTGTCTGCTCGGCTCGTGTGTGTTGTTTGCAATGTTGTTGTTGGTCGGTCTCTGTGTGTCTGTGTGTGTGTGTGTGTGTGTGTGTTTGTGGAGGGGGGGGTAGGGCTGCGGGGGCTTGTTGCTTGGGCTGAGGATTCCGGATTGGGTCCTGGCGCTGTAAGCTGTTGAGTCTTTGAGTCTCGCAAGGCCGGTGCTTTCGATGATTTCAGGAGAGGGGCCATTTCCAAAAGCGCGAGCTTTCAGCAAAACCCCAAACCCTAAAAATTGCCGCACCCCGAAGCAGCCCTAAACAAACACGCAACCGCTGAAGCAATAGATTCTTCAGTTGTTCTTTTTGTCTGTTGATCCTGAATTGTGTTTGTGTGGCTTGGTGTGTGTGCGCGTGTGTGTTGTGACTCCTCTTTGTGAGGGTCGGTTCTCCTATTATCGGCTAGGTAGGTCTGGAATAGGAGGGTCACACTGCAGCACGTGATCAGCATGCTTGCTCTTTCTATTGATCACCACGTGGATCCGTGGCCATTTTGGGTCGAGACGATCCCACACCCTCTCCTAAAACCCAATACCAGAACCCAGATTGCAGCGAAGGCGTCCAGCACTGGAGATGCAGCTCGGCACCTACTGCGCCGACTCTGGGGGAGTTGTGGCGCTGAGTATTTCGGGTATCAGGCCCCGGGGTCTACGGCTTAGGCGGACGGTGTCTGTGTGTGTGTGTATATGTGTGTGTGTGTGTGTGTGTGTGTTCCAATTTGCGGTTGTTGGGGCCATGGATAAACTTGTCACGACGAGCCCTAGATGATACGACGTTTGGAACGGAGCCACAGGGCACTTCTTATGCTTTGGTAGCCCAGGGCAAAACCCTCGGCTCACATATTCGGTGCATTTCGATGCCATCTTCCATGCAAGCGCATCAGCATCGGTTGGTCTTCGGCTTGGATAGGGCTGATGGTCCACTTTAGACCCTCGCACCAAATTTGGAAGCTTGCAACGATTCTGAGGCGACCCAGCCTGTAGCTTTTGAGTGCATCGGCTATCTCGAGCACGTCTCTGACTCCGCTCATAGTGGTCAGTCCCTCAGCTTCGGGCCGCCCGCATTCCTGCAGGGAGGCTCACCTCTTGAGTCTCGTCAGCGTTGGACAACGATCATTGAAAATTGGATTGCGCAATTGTAGACCAGATGTTCAGACTCTGCATCTCCGTCAGCACGCAAGCTGGACAAGATCTGCAATCAAAGAGAACATGTTCACTTTATGCTTCTTCAATGCATCGTAGTTTGCAGCATCAAGGTCACTACCGTGCGAC
>CAJNDT010006059.1:122500-142500 GCA_905221615.1 Symbiodinium sp. CCMP2592
AGGCCGCACCGCACGCCGTGATCGAGGCCAAGCGCGGAGGTGCTCACCCGTTTTGATCCTAGGGTGTTCACCCAAGATGCCGGGAAGGCGATTTAAGTTCTCGCTCGCATTTTGGAGCCACGATCGCTCCCGCTCCGGCGAAAAATTCTCGGAAGGCCGCCAGAGAACAGGTAGCAGTTCTGCACATGTTTTCACTGGTGATGCTCTTTCTCCCCCTCTCTTGCCGGTTCAGTGCAACATGTTCACAGTGCATGGCAGTCATGTCGTTCGTCGTTCGTCGTGCCGTTCGGTTGGCCGGGAAGGTTGGTCGGGGCGCGGCGACGACGATGCTCATGATGCCGATCTTCTTTTTCTTCTTTCGCTAAGTTTTGGCTCGGCAGGATGTTGCGGGAAGCAGCGCCAGCCGATCGCTGGACAGCGAAGATCCATGCTTACCCGTGTTTCGACCATGGGTTTCGCCAGGCGATCGTGGCGACTCGGCTTGCGGAGATCCCATTCGTCCTTTCGATGGACGCCGGGACGCCCGAGCAGTTCGCCGCAATGTCTCTCAACTGGACGGCCAGCTCGGCTAAGTCGGAGCACGACCTCCTGGCTCCAAGGACCCAAATGCTCGAGCAGTATTGGGTGTTCGTAAAGGCAGCGGAATCGCTCTTCGTCGAGTCTCTCGGCTACCAGATGGGCTTTGCTCGCTGCTCCAAGGTGCCTAGAGAGCGGTCTGCAAAATCGATCGCACACTTTCAGCGAGAGATGGCCGTTCGAGCCCTAGCTGCACCAGTTCTGGCTCCCTCGGCTAGACCGCGGCTGCCGGCAAGCTCTTCTTCTCCCTCGGCGACTCCACTGCTCGACTTAGAGAACGCCGAGAAGCAGAAATGGGCTAAGCGCCTGAAGGCGATCGCCGATCGGGCCGGCGAACATGCTCGGCCCGAAGGGGTCCACGATGCTGAAGGGATCCTTTCAGAAGAGGAACGTGCTCGCCTTCGGTTGTTGGTTTTCACCTCGGGGGCGCCTTCTACCATGGCAAACCACATTCGAAGGTTCGAGAAGTTCGAGCTGTGGGCTCGGCACGTGCCGCTCCCCCTCTACCCTATCTCGGATGACAAGATCTTGAAGTACGCCATGGAGCTCGACTCGCGGGAATGCGGCCCAACTGTTCTTCCTTCACTCCGCATGGCTCTAAAATGGGTGGCTTTTAGGATCAACCTCAAGCTCCCTTCCATCGAGACGGCGGAGCTCAAGGCACTCGAGAAGGAAATCTTCACGCAGCGGGGGCGGCCGCTGAAGGAAGCGATCGCTTTCCCGCTCGAGCTGGTCCAAGCGATGGAGCGCTTTGTCGCCAACGAAGCTCACCCTGTACCGGCTCGGGTGTTCCTTTGGTGGGTCCTCTGCATGATCTTCGCGTCGCTCCGCTTTGACGACGCGATCCACGTGAAGCCTCACGAACTGGAGGTCAAACCCGACGGTCTGTTCGGGATCTCCTGGCAGACCAAGACTGAGAGAAAGCGGCGCGGCACCAAGTTCATGGTGCCGGACGTTGCCTTCTCGAAAGTGGCTTGGTTCAAGATCGGAAGTGACTTGTTCGACGCGCAATTCCCGCTCGTGGAACGCGACTTCTGGATTCCCGAGCTCGACACAAAGGATCGCTGGCGCCAGACTCCCCCTGACTACGCTCGCTCTCTCCAGTGGCTCCACCACTTGGTCTGGCTCGCAGGGCAGGAGTGTGGAGTCGCAAGAGAGTTCCTGGACAAAGTCACCGATCTTACTTGGCATTCTGCTCGAGTAACTATGCTCGATCTAGCGGTCCATTGTGAACGATCGGAGCAGGAGATCGGGGTTCAGGCGAACTGGAAGAACCCGGGCCCGCTCGTTCTGAAGTACACACGCTCGAGGTCCTCTCTTCCAGCCAAAATGATCAAAGAGCTGGTGCAGGAGGTCTCGCGCGAGTTCGTGCCCCTCTGTGCTCAAGAAGATGACACGATCGAGGACGCAGAGGACAGGGATCTTTCTTTGACTGAGTTCTTTGTCAAGGTCCCAGTCAAAGGCTCTAGTTACGACTAATGTCGTTTACCGATTAAGATACCCCCCCGGATTAGACGGGGCCGTCCCGGGCATGTCATGGGCTTAATGAAGAAGTCCATTAGACCCCACCCCTATAGTATCGGAGCTCATTTAAACCCCCCCCGATTAGACGGGGCCATCCCCGAAATAAGGATTTAGGGGATTTAGAGGCTTATGACTTAACCCTAAACCCCAAACCCTGAAGCCTAAACCGTAAAGAACTCATGATGGCAGACTTTTCCTCATTAGACCAGCTCATGTCCGGGACCAGGGCTTTGCTTTGACCTAGAAAGCCCGAAGCTTTGAGATGGAAGGGTCAGAGATCCCTGGCCTTTGGATCCCTGGGATTTCCGTGATATCTTCTGCTGGCAGAAACAGGTGGTTCCCTAATTAAACCGTATATAAAAAGAGTAGGTTTGTCAAGTTTTCCAAGGCTGCCCCTTTGCAGGCCCCGACCCCCCCCGAATAGCAGGAAACCCCCCCCGATTAACAGGGTCCGGCCCGGGACCAGGGATTTGCAGACCCTTTGCTTTGACCTAGAAAGCCCGAAGCTTTGAGATGGAAGGGTCAGAGATCCCTGGCCTTGGGATCCCTGGGATTTCGGTGGTATCTTGTGCTGCCAGAAACAGGTGGTTCCCTAATTAAACCGTATTTAAAAAGAGTAGGTTTGTCAAGTTTTCCAAGGCTGCCCCTTTGCAGGCCCCGACCGCCCCCGAATAGCAGGAAACCCCCCCCGATTAACAGGGTCCGGCCCGGGACCAGGGATTTGCAGGCCCTTTGCTTTGACCTAGAAAGCCCGAAGCTTTGAGATGGAAGGCTCAGAGATCCCTGGCCTTGGGATCCCTGGGATTTCGGTGATATCTTCTGCTGCCAGAAACAGGTGGTTCCCTAATTAAACCGTATTTAAAAAGAGTAGGTTTGTCAAGTTTTCCAAGGCTGCCCCTTTGCAGGCCCCGACCCCACCCGAATAGCAGGAAACCCCCCCCGATTAACAGGGTCCGGCCCGGGACCAGGGATTTGCAGGCCCTTTGCTTTGACCTAGAAAGCCCGAAGCTTTGAGATGGAAGGCTCAGAGATCCCTGGCCTTGGGATCCCTGCGATTTCGGTGATATCTTCTGCTGCCAGAAACAAGTGGTTCCCTAATTAAACCGTATATAAAAAGAGTAGGTTTGTCAAGTTTTCCAAGGCTGCCCCTTTGCAGGCCCCGAACCCCCCCGAATAGCAGGAAACCCCCCCCGATTAACAGGGTCCGGCCCGGGACCAGGGATTTGCAGGCCCTTGGCTTTGACCTAGAAAGCCCGAAGATTTGAGATGGAAGGGTCACAGATCCCTGGCCTTGGGATCCCTGGGATTTCGGTGATATCTTTTGCTGGCAGAAACAGGTGGTGGCCGGCCACATTTGAACCCCCAACCCCCTCAACCCCCTCAAGTCCTTGAACCCCTTCAAACCCCCAACCCCCTATTGTAATAATACTATACTACTGTACTGTTTCTATTACTAGACTTCAATACTACTACTAAACTACTGTACTACTACTATACTACTGTTCTACTATTATACTACTGTAATACTACTGTACTACTACTATACTACTGTTCTACTATTATACTACTGTAATACTACTATACTACTGTACTACTACTGTACTACTGTACAACTACTATACTACTGTAATACTACTATACTACTGTACTACTACTATACTATACTACTGTACTACTACTATAATACTCTACTCCTATTGTACGACTGCAATACTTTACTAACTACTCTCTATTACTTAATAAGTAACCCCATCCCCACATAATCGGGGGGGGGGCGGGAAAAACTTGAACCCATGAACAAGTTCAAGCGGGCTAACCTTGACAGCGGGGGGGGGGGGGGGGGGGGGGGGTTTGTTAATCGGTATCCAACATTATCGTTTTCATGTGTGTTCGGCAGACTCTGTGGAAGAGATCGCGTGCAAACGCGCGATCACGCCCGAATTCACACACATCGGGTCTGTTCTGCCCGACCCTAAGCTCTTTTGCAAACTGTGCGCTAAGGCTCGGCCAGACGTGGCTCTCGCCTTTAAGGTCTAAAATTCTGAGCTTTGCTGTGCCTGCTCGCACCTTCTTTGCATCTGAGGGAGTCTCTCGAAGCTCGCTCAAGCTGTGTTTGAAGCTCTTTTGTGTTGATCGGCCATGGTCGACCGCACGGTCTACCCGAATAAGGACAAGACCCCCGAGCTCGCCTTGCGCCAGATCTTTGGCCGGCAGAAGCTCCCGGAGGACCTATGCCTTCTCATGGCCGATAAAGGCATGCTCTCTGTCGAGCGCATGTCCATGCTCGGGGACTCCATCGCGTCGGTGAAGGCGACGCTCCGTGCTATCGTTGGAGACGACACTCAGTTCGGGGCCGATGGTCCGGCTCAGGAGCTCTCTCTCACGCTCCTGACCGCGATCTGGAAGTCAGCCTCAGTTCTGCAAGAACACGTCGCCTCTCGGCGGGCCAAGATGGAGGAGGATCCATCCAAAATACCAGAGATTCCTGGAGAAGATCATGCTGAGTTTCGCGAGCTCTTTGTCACTCAGCACCCCGACATCATCCTCACCTACATGCGCGAGCCGCACCGCAAGTTCGTCGAGAGGATCCACCGTGACTATATGGTCCATGGGGCGGTCGCGTTCTACGAGGTCGCTGAGATGCGCTCTCGCTCGGACCGCATGGTGCAAACACCTGGTTTCTCCAAGACCTCAGAGGATCTCCTGAAGGTGGTCCAGCTCGACAACAAGGTGGCGGTCGCCTCGGAAACAGAGGTCATGGACCGCCTCCACTCTTTCTTCGTGGCGCTCGAGTACCTCAACATCTGCGAGTTCACTTTTGACTCGGGGCCCCTCCGGTACCTCTCGGAACTTGAGGAATGGCGCCATGAGAATCGTGGTCTCGCGGTTCTCCTTGCGGCTGATTCCTTGATCAGGAAGAAGGTTTACAAGCTCAACAACGACAAGCGCAAGGACTTCCCCACGTTCTCTCAGGCTCTCTGCGAGGTCCTCAAGAACCACAAGCAGCTCTGGAACGACGCTCGCTCCACCGCAGAACTTGAGAAGTTCCGTCAGGTCGAGCACGAGTTCGCTACTCCTCCGAAGCGGCCTCGCTCGAGGTCCCCGCCGCCAACGCCCCCGAAGAATGAGGCCAAGACTCGCAAGAATCGCGCTCGCCGGCAGAAAGAGAAGGAGTTGCTCAAACAAGCTCGTGCAGAGCGCGATCGCGCTCGCGACCACGCCAAGCCGAACAAGCCTTCGGTGCCTAAGCTCACAGAGAAGGACAAGGTCGATCGCGTCCCAGAGAAGGAATGGAAGAAGATCATGTCCTTCTCTTACACTGGAGCTCGCCGCTGCCCATGGTTCAACTGCTCGCTCGGCTGTCGGTTCGGCGACCAGTGCAAGAACAAGCATATCTGCGTGCAGTGCGGGGGTGATCACCCCTACCATGGCAATCACTGAGTTCCTGCGCCACCGCCGGGGGAGTTTGGTCGTCTCCCCCCGGCACTGGTGCTCGACAGACCACCGGGGGATTTCTCTCCTCCCCCGCAGCAGCAGCCGCCGGCTCTGGCTGCTAATGAGGTTTCTTCTCAGAGACTGACAGCTGCCCCTGCAGGTCGGAGATGCCCCAGGATCCGGACACAATCCGTGAGCTCGGGCCCTGGTGCCTGGAGATCTTTGCCGGGTCTGCTGGTCTCACTGCGGCCTGGAAGCGTCACGGTCTTAAGACCTTGCCGCCGATCGACAGCTCGTTCTCGAGGCGATCGACTTGTTGGACGCACAGGTCTTTGAATGGCTGCTCTTGCTGTGCCGTATGGGGGCGATCGTCTATCTGCACTTGGGCGTTCCCTGCGCCACGTTCAGTGTGGCTCGGGATCGGCCCGGAGGACCTCCTCCCCTGCGATCGCAAGCGTTGCCACTTGGCCTCCGCGTTCTCAAGCAGCACCATCAGGCGCAGCTCTTCGAAGCCAATGAGCTCTTGTGCCGATCTCTTCTTCTTTTCGAGGCTGTGATCCAAGCAGGTGGAGATGCTTCGATCGAGAACCCCAGGGATAGTCTGATCTGGCAGGTCCCTCAGGTTCAGCAGCTCAAAGTTCGTCTTCACCTCTACAACGTCGATTTCGATCAGTGCGAGTACGGATCGCCTCACCGGAAGCCTACTCGGCTCCTGGTCAGTCATGCTGCTCTTCTTGCTCTTGCACGTGCCTGCTCAGGTGAACACGTTCATGTGCCTCTTCGCGGCCTCACCAGGTCGGAAACCGGCCAGAAGATCTTCAAGACTAAGGCGGCTCAGGTCTACCCCTCGGAGCTCTGCGCTGCCTGGGCGATCGCCGTGACTGCAATCGTTCAGAGGTCGGCCCAGCAGTTCGCCGCCTCCTTTGCTCTCACGGCTCCGTCAGCAGAACGCAAGCGATCTTTAGGATCTCTGATTTCTTGGAAAGGACATCGCCAAGCCGCTGCCGCTCGGCTGGCGGCGGCAGGTGGCTATCAGCTCAAACGTGGTGCCGCCAAGCCGTTGCTCGACGTGGAGTGTGAGCCAGGTCAAGCCATCCAATGGTCTCTTCAGGTCCGGCATCCGTTCACTGTTCAGCCGGCGCTCCCCGACAAGATCGTCGACAACATCAAGTTCATTGTCTCCTCTCCACAGGCGCTCGTGGCTCGCCGTTCTGAGCGCCTTCAGTTTTGGCAGCAGCGCGCTCTCGCGCTGCTTCCGGAGACCGATCGCATTTTGCGCTCTATTGCCGACGCTCCTCTTCGTCGGCTTCTTCGGGGTGCTCCGGATTATGCTGATCTGCAGCTGGGCTCTTGCACGCATGTGGCGCTCTACGACGAGCTCTTCGCATCCATTGGCTGCGCAGATCATCAAATTCTCCAGGGCATTCGCGGCGGCTTCCCGATCGTCGGCGAAATCCAGCGTTCGGGACGCTGGCCGCCGTTCACAAAGCCGCAGCGGCCAGTACCTGTTCAGGAAGCTCTGGATCGGGCCTGGGAGTTGCGAGCCAAGGTCTTTCGCAGATGCAGGTCGGTTCCTGTTTCTGACAATCTAAGGTCTCTTTGGAACGCCACGCTCGAGGACGTTAAGGAAGGCTCCTTGATGGGTCCGTTCGGATCCGAAGAGGAAGTCTCCAAGTTCTTGGACTGTTCGGACTGGATCCCGACACAACGCTTCGAAGTGGTTCAGAAAAACAAGGTCAGAGGCTGTGACAGCGCCACATCCAACCTGATCAACCAGACCGCGGTGATCACCGAGAAGTTGGAGCTCACCTCCACGGACTTGAATGTGGCAGTTCTGCGCGAGCTCCGCACCAGAGGAGGCGATCGCCCTCTGCGAGGATGGGTCCTCGACGAGAGGAAAGCCTATCGGCAGCTTCCGATCTTGCCCGAGCACAGGAAATTCAGTGTGATCTGCCTGAAGGATCCGGGCGATGGCATCCCCAAGTTCTTCGTAATGATCGGCCACTCCTTCGGGCTCGTGGCGGCGGTCTACAATTATAATCGCCGCTCGGCCCTGATCAACGACATTCTCGTCCGGCTGTTCAGCATGGTCGCCTTCAACTTTTACGACGACAAGTATGGGTTCGAGACCGATCTCACGGCGCCGTCGGCTAAGGTCGTTGCCGAGTGCATCCATTTCTGGCTCGGCGCTCTCTTCGACGAGCTCCAGCTCTCGGGGGCGCCGGTGATCTTGGGCGTGACTTTCAACCTTGAGCTCCTAGTCCTTGAGATCAAGGAACAGAGGAAGCAGGAGCTCCTGGACTCGATAGACGCGATCTTGGAGGCGGGTACCTTGGATCCTGGGACTGCGGGGAAGCTCAAGGGCAAGCTCATGTTCGGAGCGAGCCAGCTCTGGGGGAAGGTCGGACGGGCGTTCTTCCGGCCCCTGTCGGAGCGCCAGTACTCGAAAGGATCGGTCGAGCGATCGCATGGAGCTCAACCTGGCTCTGGAGCGATCGCTTCGATACTGGCGGAGCCTCATCATTCATGGTCCTCCGCGCGAGATATCACTCCGCTCGGAGAAGAACGCTGATGTGGTGATCTTCACGGACGGCTTCACCCCCGACTTTCGGAAGTCGGAAGAAGGAGCCGATCGGATCGGAGCCGTGATGTTCGATCGGAGAGCCGACGCCCCTAAGCAGTTCACGGAGGTGATCCCACCGGAAGTATCGGATCGATGGCTCTCGAGAAAGACCCAGATCGTCCCGATCGAGATGATCGCACCGATTCTGGCGCTCGAGACTTTCCGGGATCACGTGAAGAATAAGGACGTTCTCCTTCTGATCGACTCAGAGGCGGTCGAGGCTGCTCTAGTGAAAGGATACTCTTCAAAAGAGGATCTCTGTGAGCTCGTTGAAGTTTTCTGGGAACTGGCTCTCGAATACAGAGTCAACTTCTTTATCGATCGAGTTTCTACAGATGCCAACCCGGCAGACTGGCCATCGAGGGATCGCCTCGAGATTGGCCAAGCTGCAGGGTGGTCGACAGTTTTGTGTTCGTGGCCAGCGAAGCTCCGCTAAAAGATCAATGCAGGGCCTGGGAGGTTGCTCGTATTTCGAACGAAGGGAATTTGTTCGAGATGCTCTCGCGTCTGGTGTCCCGGGAAGGGTTCGCCGGTTGCGGGTTCGAGCGACTGCGACGACGACGACTCCGTTCGTGGGTTGTCGTTGTCCTGGGGTGGGGGCCGGTCGTTTCTGATGCTCTTCGTTAGCTCGTCTTGTGACCGCTCAACCCCATGCTAGAGCGGATCAAACATTGCTCGTCCGCTCGGTTTGTGGCATGCTGTTCAGTGAGCTCGCGAGCGTTCGTGCGTGTAGTGTGGTTCTCCTATTATCGGCTAGGTAGGTCTGGAATAGGAGGGTCACACTGCAGCATGAGATCAGCATGCTCTCTTCAGACTTTTGTTCACCACGTTGATCCGTGGCCATTTTGGGTCGAGACGATCGTCTCGATCCGTGAAGGATCTTTTTGTCCCACCCAACCCGCCCTATTAAGAGGTGGGGAGGTTGCTCGTATTTCGAACGAAGGGAATTTGTTCGAGATGCTCTCGCGTCTGGTGTCCCGGGAAGGGTTCGCCGGTTGCGGGTTCGAGCGACTGCGACGACGACGACTCCGTTCGTGGGTTGTCGTTGTCCTGGGGTGGGGGCCGGTCGTTTCTGATGCTCTTCGTTAGCTCGTCTTGTGACCGCTCAACCCCATGCTAGAGCGGATCAAACATTGCTCGTCCGCTCGGTTTGTGGCATGCTGTTCAGTGAGCTCGCGAGCGTTCGTGCGTGTAGTGTGGTTGTTGTTGTTGTTGCTGCTGTTGTTGTTGCTGTTGTTGGTGTTATTGTTGTTGTTGTTGGTGGTGGTGGTGTTGTTGTGGTGTTGTTGTTGTTGGTCTTGGGCTTGTTGTTGGTCTTGGTCTTGGTCTTGGTCTTGGTCTTGGTCTTGGTCTTGGTCTTGGTCTTGGTCTTGGTCTTGGTCTTGGTCTTGGTCTTGGTCTTGGTCTTGGTCTTGGTCTTGGTCTTGGTCTTGGTCTTGGTCTTGGTCTTGGTCTTGGTCTTGGTCTTGGTCTGTGTGTTTGGTGTTGTGTTGTTGGCTGTTGCTGTTGTTGTTGTTGGTGTTGTTTTGTTGGTGGTGGTGGTGGGGTGGTGGTGTTGGTGGTGTTGGTGGTGTTGTTGCTGTTGTTGCTGTTGTTGTTGTTGTTGCTGTTTGTTGTTGTTGGTGTTGTGGTGTGGTGTTGTGGTGGTGTTGGTGGTGTTGGTGGTGTTGGTGGTGTTGGTGGTGTTGGTGTTGGGTGGGGTGTGGTTGGGTGTTGGTGTTGGTGGTGTTGGTGGTGTTGGTGGTGTTGGTGGTGTTGGTGGTGTTGGTGGTGTTTGGTGTTGGTGGTGTTGGTGGTGTTGGTGGTGTTGGTGGTGTTGGTGGTGTTGGGGTTGGGGTTGGGGTTGGTGTGGGTGTGGGTGTGGGTGTGGGTGTGGGTGTGGGTGTGGGTGTGGGTGTGGGTGTGGGTGTTGGTGTTGGTGTTGGTGTTGGTGTTGTTTGTGTTGGTGTTGGTGTTGGTGTTGTTTGTGTTGTTGTTGTTGCTGTGGCTGTGGCTGTGGCTGTGGCTGTCGCTGTCGCTGTCGCTGTTGCTGTTGCTGTTGCTGTTGCTGTTGTTGTTGGTGGTGGTGCTGGTGCTGGTGCTGGTGCTGGTGTTGTTGGTTGTGTTGTTGTTTTTGTTGTTGTTGTTGTTGTTGGTGTTGGTGCTGGTGTTGCTGTTGCTGTTGTTGTTGTTGTTGGTAGTGTGTTGTTGTGTGTGTTGTTGTGTGTTGTTGTGCGTTGTTGTTGTGTGTGTTGTTGTGTGTTGTTGTGTGTTGTTGTTGTTGTTGTTGTTGTTGTTGTTGTTGTTGTTGTTGTTGTTGTTGTTGTTGTTGTTGTTGTTGTTGTTGTTGTTGTTGTTGTTGTTGGTGTTGTTGTTGTTGTTGTTGTTGTTGTTGTTGTTGTGTTGTTGTGTTGTTGTTGTTGTTGTTGTTGTTGTTGTTGTTGTTGTTGTTGTTGTTGTTGTTGTTGTTGTTGTTGTTGTTGTTGTTGTTGTTGTTGTTGGTGTCGTCGTCGTCGTAGTCGTCGTAGTTGTCGTTGTCGTTGTCGTGTCGATGACGTTGTCGTTGGTCGTGGTGTTGGTGTTGGTGTTGTGGTGCTGGTTGCTGGTGTGGGGTGAATTGGGGATGGTGATGGTGCTGGTGCTGGTTGCTGGTTGCTTGGTGATCGGTTGCTGGTGCTGGTGGCTGGTGCTGGTGGCTGGTTGCTGGTTTGCTGGTTGATGGTTTGCTGGTGCTGGTGCTGGCGCTGGTGGTGTGGTGTTGGGTTGGTGTGGGGGGGTGTGGTGGTGGTGGGGTGGTGGTGGTGGGGGTGGTGGTGGTGGTGGGGGTGGGTGGTGGTGGTGGTGGTGGTGTGGTGGTGGTGTTGTTGGTGTTGTTGTTTGTGTTGTTGTTGTTGTTGTTGTTGTTGTTGTTGTTGTTGTTGTTGTTGTTGTTGTTGTTGTTGTAGCCGCTATGGATCACAGCAGGCTGTGTAGCTTTGCTAACAAGGCTCTGGGTACCAACGCTAGAGGCTCGCAACGTGCCCCTTCTGCGAAGCTTAAGGGACCGTCCTCTTACTGAGCCATAGCTGTTCCCGGAGCCGCGTGTCGCTGTGATCTACCGGGTCCCAATTCCCGGACCTCTGTCTGCAGTTATACAACCTTGGCATGAGGTAAGCGGTAGTGGTTTTCACCTTTTCCGCAGGGTGAAAGGAGTCGGTTCGAGTTCTCTCTTTCCGGCGAAACTAGCGGACGGCGCAATCGCCAATGCACCAGCATTCATTTGAGAGCATTCGCAAGAAGGCCTTTCGCAAGGCTTGCAATAAGGTTCATAGAACACAAGAAAGCATCCCGTACCGGAATGGTACGTTGACGCCTGAACATCTGCGTCGCAGTGGACTCACCCCCCCTCCCCTCCCCCCGCTCCACGATTTCTCCT
Source organism: Symbiodinium sp. CCMP2592 (assembly GCA_905221615.1). NCBI lineage: Eukaryota > Dinophyceae > Suessiales > Symbiodiniaceae > Symbiodinium > Symbiodinium sp. CCMP2592. Next base: position 134,053 of record CAJNDT010006059.1, read on the forward strand.
TCAGGTCCCTCAGGTTTCTCCGCCAGTTTCCGCTCGCGCCCGAGAGGCGGTCGTGCCAGCAAGTCTCTTCGTGTTCTTTCCTGGAATGCAGGGCACCTTGGCATGCAACAATGGGCAGAAGTGAAGACATGGCTTCGCACGGAGGCCAAGTCAGTCTGTGACATTCTTGTCCTTCAGGAAACCCACTGGAGTGAGACAGCAGAATTTGATGTCGAAGGCTGGCACTGCGTAAGCTCCGCCACAAAAGGGGCTGCTCGAGCACCTAAAGGTAAAGCCACTTCAGGGCAACGCCCCAAGCAAGGCGCTGCCACGCAGCCGGCTGTTCACGACACAAGCCGAGCGGACGGCGTCATGGTTCTTCTCTCTCCGCAGATAGACAAGCAGACGATAAGATGGCGCGAGCAACTCCGGGGAAGGCTCATTCAGGTCATCTTCCCGTGGCTTGGGGCTCGTGTGCATGTACTAGCGGTTTACCAACATGCCTGGTCTTCTAAGAAGACTCCACAGCAGAACAAGGATGACCGCTCACACCTGCTCCGCGATCTGTCGGCTGCGATACGGGCCATTCCAGCGCGAGATACTTTTCTCTTGGCAGGAGACTTTAATGCTCGACTGACCCCGCAGGAGGGTCTGGTAGGTCAGTGTAGCACCAAGCCAGAGCAAACTCAGATCATGTAATCCTAGCCTAACCCCCTCCTAACTACCCCCCCCCTTGATAGTCCCTTATTAGAGCTTTGATAGGCTACTCTTCCGGGGGGAGCGACATAAAGAAATAAGGCTGGAATAAATCTATTTTGGTCTTATTTCGTTGTCACACCGATTAGAGCCGAATCAAGGTCTAATTAAGCATTGCTTGTGGGGACGTGAATCGATCTCAGTGAGCTTCCAAATTTTCTGGATGTGCTGCTTGTTTTAACACTGCCCGTCCACAGCCTGCGCGCAGCAGCATGACACACGCAAGTTAAAGCATGCACTGATCTGCTTTTCCCATTCAGCCAGCATGGAGCACAAACTAACAACGTGTGACAAACCGCTGTGACTTCACCTTGCCTCCTTGCGGCATGGTTCTCGGGTGGAAGCCCGCTGTTCGGCGCCAGTCGGGGGCTGACGCGATCCCGACAGCAGCGAATAGGGCAAGCGTGTTGATTTCAAAACTTAGGCAGTGGTCCTGATGGCGGATTCGGATGACGACGTCGATGATTCTTTACTCTTCAAATCACGGAGCGCCGGTCTCGGTGCCAGATCCGCGCAACAACTAACACTCAGAAATTTTCCCCTCCAAGTCTTCATGCGTCAGGTTTGTTGCACGTGGCGGGCACGGACATCACGGTTTACACCTCCGAGAAAGTTCAGTGTGAATGGGTGGCAGCAGAGGCTGGGTTCTCTTCTGTCATTGAGCGTAGTACCGCACGATGCTGGCAAAACTGCTTCACCTCCAGCGCAGGCTCTTTGGCTGTTCTTCCGGACGCACAAAGACTCGAAGCGTTTGGAACTGTTTCGGTCAGCCAAGCAGAACATCCGAGATTACCACCGAATGATTTGGCCTGGCTTTGTAGTCCCGGAAAGGGAACCCAAGCAGAACCCTTTCAGCAAAAGGCGATGTGACGCGGATCAGGATGCATGGTTCAAGGAGCGGACAATAACCACGTCCGTGCTTCTGGCGACCGCAGCATACAGCATCAACCACAAACACAAGACCAGAGTGGACAGGGCCAAGGCATGCAAGGGGTTTGCAAAACTTTTGTCGATGCTGGCTAGCACGACGGGTGGGTTCACGCTTGAGCACGACCGGTTTGGAGACGATGAACGGTTACATCTGGCCGTGGATTTCGGAGGACGTCTGTCGGGTCAAGATTTTTGGACAACGGAGTTTTATGACCAGCATGTCCAAGACAGTTGGGAGGCTGATCGCAGGAACGACAAGAAACCTTGGATCTCGAGTGCGAGTGGCTTGGAACAAGTGTCACTGGCGGAATTGCTTTGTTTCGCCCTGGACCCACAGCACACAGCAGCAATTCAAGATTCCGTGCTGTGCCGTGTGCTCAACCTTCTGTCGGAGATCGCCGAGTACACAGACTCTGCGTGCTCGAAGGTGCAGCGAGATGCAGAGGTTATGACAGACTTGCAACGAGTAAAAAGCAAACAGAAACGGAAACATCATGTGGTCCGTGTACTGACGGAAAGAGTGGTCCGCAAGCTTTGGGACGGGACGGTCGCCTGTCCTGTTCATCTTTTATGTGCAGCTGTATGGTATGTTTGTGTATGTTTCGTGTGCTCGTGCGTCGCTGTCGCTGCCCCAATCAAAGGAGAAGCTTGTCTCGAAGGCCGTGGCAGCGGTCGGGCGCAATCTGAAATTGAAAGGGGCGCAGATTCATGCGCCGGCAATGGTTGGGGCCTGAGACACTCAGACTTGGAAACTTGGTGAGCGTGCGTGCCTTCTGCGGCTAAGTTCACGTACTTTTGCCATCTGGCCACTTTGCTGAGAACCTGCCAATGCTTCCACGTCCACGCCTGAGGGTCGAATTTGCTCGTGTGCCCGGAACAAGCCAAGCGTGCCTGTGTGGACCGGCGCAGGTTTTCATGGACGCATCCACAGTGGGGAAGCAGGCCACAGAGCTTCTTTGGCTTTATTCACCAGAGCACCAGCTTGGTGGGTGGGCTCCGCCCTTGGCTGCGAACTCAGGTAGTGCGATTGTGCAAAATTAAACAGCAACTGGCTTGCTCAGCTGACTTTCTGTGCTCACTTCGATTGAACCAGCGGCTCATTTGCTGTCCTAGGTCCTAGCCGTAGGTTGGGATGTCAGGGTCTGAGAGCGTGTGCTCCATGGAAAGTGGCACAGCTTCGGATGCGCCGCCTTGGACCCAATCTTCAGAAGTGCGGTGTAGTTCATCTCCCGAGGAGGCCGGAAACTGACGGCGCAGATTAAATGACCCGGCTGACTTTGGCAGCCTTCGCTTTATGCAGGACATGGTCGAGGATGTGCCTCTCGCGCAGTGTGCTCGCTGCGTGCAGCTTGCGTGGTCGACGATTGTGCGAGTTTGTGGACGTTCTCATTTGAAGGACCTATCAGTGTTAGTGTCGCAGCCAATGAAGGTGTTGTCCGTCTCGGGAGTCGAGCCACCAACGCAGTAAACTGATCAATGTTGTCTCTGTGTGTGTGTGAAACCGAGCAGGAATCGATGCTAGCCCGGGTGAGCTATACATCCTCGAGCTGTACCGGCGCTTACACTGGTGAGATGGCATTGGCGGTTATAGAGAAGACAGTGAACGAGAGTGGACAGTTGCCACGGCCACTGGTTTTTTCTCCAGTGCGAGTTCATGACAGGTGCTCAGAACTGCGTCGCACGCGTTTGCATTGCAGGTGTACGGTGTGAGGAAGCATGCCACTTACTTGTGGGAGTGCGTGAGTCTGAGTGGCTGGGTGAGTGGGTCTGTGACTGTGAGGGTGCACGGGGTGTGGGGGTTTGGCACGCTTAAGAAACGGTGGAGAAATCGGGCGGGGGGGGGGGAGCTTGTGGGGTGTGGAGTGTGTGTGGGGGTGGTGTAGGGGTCGGGGGTTGTGAGGTTGTGCGGGTTTGTGTGTGTGTGTGTGTGGGTGTGTGCGTCTGTGTCTGTGTCTGTCTTTGTTCCCTGACATGATGGTCTGTTCACAGAACATTGGCTCATGCGCGTGCCTAGGAGATGTCGGCAAGATGCCGCCAGCTGATCACAGACCACGCTCGCTGGTGCGAGGAAGTTGTTGGCCAGCGCCCGCTTCCCTGCGTGCATGGTGATTTGACAGACATTTTGCCAGCCGGCAGCGTGGACCCGAATGGTACCTTTATGCAGAGGGTTCGCGCCATTGACAGGGCCGACTTTTGTGCAGGCCAGTACTGCTATCAGCATGGGATGGTGTGCTCTGTGTTGGGTGACTTTGCAAAGAAGCCGGACTACGACATCAGTGGCTTGCCCTGCCCCGATTTCAGTAGGGCTGGGCAGAGGCGAGGAAGAGAAGGCCCAACAGGCACTGTGTTTGCGTGTCATGCGAAGCTTCACATACATTTGGGCACGCCGTTGCTTGTCATTGAGAATGTGCAGGACCGGGTTCGTGTGGTTCGTGGGTTTGAGTCAATGCAGCGCGAGCCAGTAAGCCAGACAGCACACTGGATCCCCTAAACACGGAAATCCTCTAACTTGGTCGGTACCCTCAAACCCCATACAGCCCCTTCCTCAAGCCCTCAGCTTAAAAACTTGAAACCCACAAATAGAAAAGTATAACTTCCAAACAACAAGTTAGGAACAAAGAAAAAGCTTGTTCTCTGCGGTCTGCAGGAGCTGGACATGCACATGATCAGATTGCTCTATGGCCGCTACTACGATATCCAGCAGCTCTGGGTAACTCCAAGTGACCAAGGTCACGCAGCTGTTGCCCGAGCTAGAACCTACCTGATCCTGGCCAGGCTCGGCCAAGTGGAGCAGGTGCACGACCCAAGCTTTGTCTATGACCAGGTCACTGACAACATCAAAGCTCGAGTCCAAACCCGTCCGAGGGATTACTTTGTGGCTACACGAAACCAGGTGCTTCAAGAAGCACAACACACGGCCAGGGTCCGCAACGTGGTCTTCCGGAAGGTGTCCTGGCTCTCATGTAGCGGAACCTGCTGTGTTGCGGTGTGACGTGCTGGCTTTGCGGTCTGATGCACACTGGTGAGGCGCGTCGCCTGGACTCTTTGCTCAATGAACGAGAACAACGGGCTTGGAAATGTGTGCGTCAGCGCTACCGCAATGTTTTCCAGAGAAGGGCTGCCTCTGATCCTGATCTTGTGGTGCATCTGGGCGACAACCCGGAAAACCGCTTGATATGGAGTGCACACTCTGGGAAAATCCCCACCTTGAGAAGAGGGAGTGGCAAGTTGTACATCCCGTTTTTGCAAAGGTGGATGGTTCCTGTTGAGAAGCTCAGTGCACTGGGATTTCCAGTGACGAAGGACACCGCCATTGCGATGGGGGTGCCAATGCTGCCCGTGGTAGACCACCTCCGTGCTTCATCGGTTGCAGGTAACTCGTTTCACTTCTCTACCGCAGCCGTTGTTCAGCTAGTGGCTTTGTCCTGTTACAGGATGCGAGATGCTGCTTAGTAATTGCATTGCATGACATGATCAGGGATCCTGACGTGCGCCCCTGACCAAAAGAGTACTGGTCGTGCTGCCTCAGACAGAGTTCGTGCTGATGCCGCTTGGAAGCCTGAGCAGCGTGCTGTTCCTATTGTGTGCATGGAGAGATCACTGAAGCTTCTAGGTTTGAGCCGATTTCAGAGAGTAGTGTCACTGTTGTGTTGCGTTGAATCCAGTGTTGCCATATGAAGAGAACCGCGCCACCGCCGCCTCCTTCGCGTGGCAAGAAGCGGGGCGCACCGGATCCGCCGCCCCCTCATTCAAATCGGGCCCCAGAGCGTCGCTATCCCGAGCACGATGCAGAGCGTGGTCGGTCTCGGGCGGTGGTCCCGGCACACCGTATCCTGGAAGACAATCTTCCAGCAGATGAGTCGAGCTCATGTGATGATGATCACACCATGCCACTTGGACTGCCAGACGTTGCATGGAAGTGAGCTGCATTGTGCCTGGGTTGTTTGAGGTTTCCGAACGTGCAGCCCGGAGCCCATCGACCAGACAAGCAGCTGCCCAGGAGCGGGGCAAAAGCTGTGGCTAAGGCCAGCAACCCGCCCAATCATCTTAGCCGCAGCCAGCAGGGACGCCGACTTGTCAAGCAGACAACGTACAAAAGTCAAGCCAAGCTGGCCGATTTCGTCGTGCTTTCCTCAGTCGCTGTTGCGACCATGCCGCGTGCCGTAACTTCATTGCAACATGCGACCGTTCAGACAGAGTCACCGAGGACTCGCACATTTTGGATTGGCTGCAGGATGTTGACCCCACCTATCTCCACAAGGATTGCATGAAAGACCAAAGTCGGGTTCGTTTGTTCTCCTGCTTGGCCTTCAATGCGGGATGGTTGCCAGAAGACCCAAAGCCAGGAAATGATTGTGCAAGTGTTGTGGCTGCCGCCAATGCCCAGTACGCGAAACGAGGGAAGCCGGCCCAGCACACGGGTTGGTCTGTCAAAGAGCAGCACATGTATATGAGATGGCAGTTCCACCTCTTCAAGGGCGGCCGGATTCGTCGAGCAGACCTTGGTGGCTTTGCTTGGAAGTTGCCCGAGAAAGGAAAGCACGGCAAGCCGGCACCGCTTCCCAATGAGGTGGTGGACTTTTGTCGTAACCCCAGCGACACAGCGCGGGAGGCCCGAATGGTTGCGACGGACACGAGCTCGGGACACAAGGACGACCCCTACAACGGTTTCAAGCTCGTGTCCCTGAGTGATTGGAGTGTCATGTGCAGTTTCTTCAGTACAATTCTAAGTTTTAGGCAACCACGCGACAGCTGAGGAAGAGAACCCGTCAACCGGCACGTTTACCTTGAGTCACAAAGGGAGCGGGCGCAGTGTGGAGTTGCCGGCACTCCGCAGGAATGAAGAGGAGTACGAGATCTACGTGCATGATGGTTTCGTTTGCATCGCTGGTGGCATGCACGAGCCATCGTATTGCGAGGACTTGATTATGGAGTTCGAGGATCCCAGGCGTCCCGGGAACGACCGGGAACCACGAGCAACACGGGCGGCTACCAGGCCCATGAAGTTCAAGAACCTCGAAGTCACGGGCCACTCGGTTGATGTTATCGTGAAAGACTAAGAGCAAGAACGGCAGCAACACCACCACCACCACCACCGCCACCACCACCAACAACAACAACAGCAGCAACAACAGCGCCAGCAGCAGCAACAGCAACAACAACGAGCATGGACCACAACCACAACCACAACCATAACGACAACAACAACAGCAACAAGAACAACAACAACAACAACACCACCACCAACAACGACAACAACAACAACAACAACCAGTCCAAAGTCACAACCACCGCCGTAACACCACCACCATGTGTACCGCCACCGCCACCACCGCCCCCGCCACCGCCACCACCACCAACAACAACAGCAGCAACAACAGCGCCAGCAGCAGCAACAGCAACAACAACAAGCGCGGACCACAACCACAACGACAACAACAACAGCAACAACGCAGCGGCACATATGTCCCGGTGTAAAGCTGTGCGCGCGGGGAAATCGGTCCCGAATTTGAACCGAATTTGAGGCAAATTTGAAGCGAAATTGAAGCGAGCTTATCTCGAATTTGAACCGAATTTGAACGGAATTTGAAGCGACACAGAGTCAAGTGCGACCCGACGCAAAGAAGAACACCACCACCACCACCAACAACAACAACAACAACAACAACCAGTCCAAAGTCACAACCACCGCCGTAACACCACCACCATGTGTACCGCACCGCCACCACCGCCCCCGCCACCGCCACCACCACCGCCACCACCGCCGCCGCCGCCACAACAACAACACCATCGGTTCAAGGGTCGGGAGAGCCACTGCGAGGATGATGCGAAAGCCTTCCCCGCCGCCATGACCACCGCCACAACAACAGCAACACCAACAACAACAAAACCAACACCAACTCCACTATAGCACCAGCAGCAGCTAGATGGTTTTGGGTGACGGGGAGATGCTTGCATAAGGACGGGCAGCGCACTGGGGTGACCGGTGGGGTGGGGGACGTGGGTGGGCCGGAGTGAAACCTCTCAGGCATGTAATTGTCTGTGAGAGCACAGACTTTTGCTTTGCGTGCGCAGCCCCACAAATTATGAACACATGACACGTGGCCGTTGCTGTTGTTTTGTTTCTGTTTGTTGGTTGTTGGTGGCGGTGTTGCGTTTGACTGCAGGTCCAGCGCCCAACCCGCGCGAGCGAGGTCGCCCCGAAGTTCGAGAGCCTCGTCGTGCTCGGTCGGCTAAGATTGAAGAGGAGGAGGATGATGATGACGAGGGGCAGCTTGCACAGCGATTGCCATCCGTGGATTCTGAGGAGATCGGGTCCATCTATGGGGAGGACGAGCACAAGGTCAGTGAGGCGGATGCGGCGGATGCATCCTCGGACTTGCCGAGGTTGGTGCCCTTGGGGCATGGAAGGACGCTTCTCGTGGGACCCAAGGAAGGCAAACAGCTTCTGCTTCCACGGGGCGAGTGTTGGGCCTTGAATGAAGCGGACGCTGAGGGTCATGTTGCTTATGTCCTCGAGTGCCCCAGCAACCCGGAGAAGTACCAGCGCCGCTTTTACCACACAGCGCTGGGCAGCCGGCATGCCGTGGACATCGAGGAGTGCTATCTTCCGCCGAAGAAGAAGGCAAGATCGGATGCGGGGAAGATCACCCCGAATCGCAGAGAAAGCAACGCCATGCCGAAGTGTGCCGCCGCGTTCAAGGACAAGTCGGATGGAAGTGATCGTGGGGCCAGGGCGAAAACACTCGCCAAGCGCCCACACGAGGAGGCAAATCCTGACCA
>CAJNDT010006059.1:147500-156335 GCA_905221615.1 Symbiodinium sp. CCMP2592
AAACAAGATGAGCAGTACTTCGAAGAGATTTCTGAAGAAATCAACCACGACCGTGGAGAGCGAGGCATGACCAGCGATGCTGTGCAAACGTCGATCGCAGAGTTTTTGGAAGCCCCCCTGATAAAGCGGCGTGCGCATTACGCGACCCGCTGGCAAAATCAGGGGATTGCCTGAAATCCTTCTGCGCTTGAGAAAGTCATGACGGTCTGTTGCTTAAGCAGTTTGATCGCTTCTCGTTGTTTGATCCAAGGCAAAGAACAAAAGCTGGTTCGGCTGCCTCACCTGCTTCAAGATGCTCTTACGTGACTGGACGGTGTTGCGTGAAGCAGCTCGGGCTGTGGTGGTTGAGTCCGCCGGTATGGCGCCTTGCCCTGAGAGCACCAGAGCCGAGTACGGGTTTAGCTGTTTGGTTGGCTTGAATGAAGTCTGAGTTATCTTCTGCCCCAGGAATGGAATGGCAGGGCTTGTGGGTGGGATTCATCACATGAACTCACAGGGGTGTTGCGAAGCGTGGCACAGTTTGGGGTTCGGGCAGCGGCAGATTTTGAAATCGGACACCGAAGCAACCCGGAACCCATAATTGCCATAATTGTTTGTTTCGTCCACGGGTTTATGGTAAGGCAGACGAGGAGGAGCTGCAAGCAGGCGCTGCAGTGGACGAGGCCGAGGACGTAGACGAAGCAGCAGAGGCAGAGGAAGCAGCGGAAGGTGCGCCAGAGAAGCAGAGCAAGTCGGATTATTATGCTGCCTACAAGAGTAAGGGTCCGCACCAGATGCAGCTGGATATACTATCCGATGACCGTCTGCGCTGCAGTGCAGAGATCTTGTGCCGTGTTACCAGGCCATTGCACAAGCTCTACCAAAGTGATCTGCAAGCGCAGAAAGAGGGGCTGGAGAAAACTTTGCAATGGAATGCAGAGCGCTGTGTTGGAAGCAGTTTGGAAGCCTGCAACCAGATCCTGACAACCACTTCGAACCCAGCATTGTACATGGCCATGAAGATGACGCCCCACTGCAACCCGTGTGCCACGCCCGACATGCTGCCCGAGGAAATGGAGCTAGCGCAAAAAGCTTTCAGTTTTGCAACCAACTTGGCAGGCAACTTTGCATGGTCGGAAATGCTTCACCAATTTACGTTGCCGCTGGCTGCTGGCTCTCTGTTGCTGGCAGATCGAGAGAAAGCCCAACGAGCACTTCACAGGATTGGTGCTATCATTGATGCCGTGGTCAAAGCGGAAGACATGTTACGGACCAAGCCTGCATTGGGGCAGTTGTTGCAAGACCTGGCCTTTCAAGAAGAGAGCCTCGCGCGCGAGGTCATGATCCGGTTGCGAAGAGCGAAGTACAAGCTTGACGATCCTGAAGCCCAGACCGTGGTTCGACTCATGCGAAGCTTTTTCGGGGGCAGCAGCTCCACCAAGGAGATTTTGGAGAGCTGTTTCGGACATTTGGCAGATGTGGTTAGTCGGTCCAACAAGAACAAATGCACCAGCAGAATGGGGCTGTGGCTGTATTGCACCAGCTCTGGTTTCATCAAATCATCAGGAATGAAGCAGCGCTTGCCAGACCGTTCGGATTGGCTCAGATGGCTTGAAAAGTTCGGGAGCGCGAAAGACGAGTGGATGCAAAAATTCAACACAGCATTCAATGTTGCCGCGACCGCCCTTCCCCAAGCGCAGGACATGGAGTTTCCCAAGACAGCGGAGGGTGTAGTGAAGACAAAGTGGAGGCTGGCGGGGCCTCTATCTCACTACAGGAGCGCGGCTGCCGCTTGCTACCTCCTCAAAGAGTCTGATTCTGGGTTTCGGAATATCACCATGGCTTGGGCAAGCCCTGGCCTCAGCTTTTTTGGCACTCGCGCTCCATCAATTCCGGCGAGGTTTGGGTTTGGTGTTTGTTTAGCGCTCAGTTTAAATAGAAACCAGTGCCCGCGCTTTTGTAGCAGCAGCCCAAACTCCGCAGCAGTGTTTATGAATCATGGACTCAGCGATGCAGGTGCATTGCTGTTCAAAGGGGCCATCTTCTGGGAGCGCTCCAAGGACATTTTCATGATCTCGCTCGGATTCGTTGGATGGTGCGCGCTTGGCATGAAGCTGCGGCGGCACAAAGTGGGCCAGCAGGACCCTGCAAACCATGACCCTCTTCCCTTTAATATGGTCCCAGAGTCCCATGGTGCAGAAAAGGCCGGCGTGGTGTGAGGTGATCTGATCTGTAAAGTATTCCCAATCTTGTGCTTTAGGTGCCAATCAAACACAGGCAACCAGGGGCTTTTGAGAAAGCCACGCCACTTGCCTCGTGCATGCATCAGGAGTTCTTGTCCGTTGACCCCAACCATCAGGGAGTGGAGATGCTGTTCAATTTTACAGTGTCCGCCGAAAGTTCTGCATGGATGTTTGTCGTGCATGAGGTTCTCCCACCAGCTTGTGTCCCGGACTCCTTGCATCAGTTGGGGTCCTGCATACATGTGAAGTCAAAGGAGGGGATCCTGCGTGCAGCGGTTCTTCGCCAGCAGAGCATGAAGTTGACGAAAGATCAACTGGTCCAGATATGCACGTCCCTGCGAGTGCCTTTGCCAGACCCCAAAAAGGGGTCGGGCAAACGAGGAAACCGAATCAAGATCGACTTCGTACGAGCGCTTGTGCGCTATCTTCTTCCGGACAGTCCGGACGAAGTGGAGGAGCGTGTGGCCGCTCTCATGGGCAAGCAAGCAGCTCGCCTGGATATGGGCGTCTTGGCGATGATCAGCGAGATGGACGTTGACAATGCCGATTCCTTTAAAGAGCTGAAGAAGCAGGCTATGCAGCAGTTTGAGGAAGAGGTGTCCAAAACTGGTGAGAAGCGTGCGGTCAAGAGCATGAAGGATGCAGAGGCGCGTGCAGAAGCAGAACGGAAGGTAGCAGAGGCTGCCAAGAAGCGTGAGGAGAAGCAGGAACAGCAACAAGCTGCTGAACGCAAGAGGCAGTGGGAGTTGACGCCGCCCGATCTCAAGAAGCTCCTGCCGGGGGGCGGTGCCATTACTTCTACCTTCTGGATGCGATTCCAGCCCTTGCAGAAGTTTTGGAAGGTTGAATACCCCATCGGCTCTTTGACTGATTACGATTTCAAGTTTCAGAATCCTTCCAGTCCAAGAGTATATTGTGTGGGTTCAGGAAGTCTGCGTTCCGACGTCGGTAGGATTTGGATTTATTGGCGTTTTGCTTGTCCCCGCAATTTCCACACCCCCAATCCCGTGGCTGCGAGGTGACCCGATCGAGAAAGACAGTTGCCAGAGAAGCTGGGGTACGAAACGTTGTCCAGATCAGCTTTCGGCACTTCGCGAAGTGTTGAGCTTCACATACCGCAGATGGAATGCGCGCAACCCGCACAACAAATTCGAGATGCGGCTTGGCCAAGACATGACAAGTTCATGTCATGTGCATGTGCGCTCTCTCTCTCTCTCTCTCACTCTCTCTCTCTCTCTCTCTCTCTCTCTCTTTTCTCTCTTTTTCTCCCTCCCTCTCCCTTCTCGCTCTTTCTGTTTCTCTCTCTCTCTCTCTCTCTCTGTCGCTCTCTCTCTCTCTCTCTCTCTCTCTCTCTCTCTCTCGCTCTCTCGCTCTCTCTCTGTCTCTCGCGCTCTCTCTCTTTCGTGAAGCGCAACTTCCTTCAGCGACTGCAATTCGGTAAGACAAAATAAGACAACATAAGCCAAACTAAGACAAAATAGGGACAAACTATTGAGCTCTCTCGCTCTCTCTCTCTCTCTCTCTCTCTCTCTCTCTCGCTTTCTTCTGTCCGTCCGCCCGTCCTCTGTCTGTCTGTCTGTCTGTCTGTCTGTCTGTCTGTCTCTGTCCCAGGCCATCCGACGACATCTTAAAGACCTACATCGAGACCTTGCCTGCACCAAGCCGGCGCTGAGTGTGCTCAGAACCGATGACGTCTTAAAGACCTACATCAAAGCAAGACCTTGCGGCGCTGAGTGTGTTCAGAATCGGTGACGTCTTAAAGACCTACATCGAATCGAGACCTTGCCTGTGCCAAGACGGCGCTGAGTGTGCTCGGAACCGCTCGAGACGAAATGAGCGCTTTGACTTTGGGGTCAAGGACCATTAAACTGAATGCCCAGTGAAAGTGCGGCGACCTCCCATGACCCTGAAAGCGGACGACCCACCAAATAAACCCTAAACGAGCTTATTTAGGTGTTATTTTGGGTTGCATAAGGCAGGCACACTGTCCAGGGGGGGGGTAGTTAGGAGGGGGTTAGGCTAGGATTACATGATAAGAAGGCCCGTAAGCTAGGTCCCTGGTAGCCCTACGGCTGCGCAAGGAGATTAGCTAGCCGAAGGCTAGAGTTCTTCTCCGGGCTAACGCGGGACTTCGCCACAACGATAAAAAGAGAGAAGTTCGTGTTGTCCGTGCTACTGCGTGAAGCCAGTTAGCTAGGCTAGGCTTGCTACGTACTCCCCGGAGGTGTAGAGGGAGGTGGCGGGAGGATACGCTAGCTAGTGTACGCACTCGTGCCGAGGCACGAGGTACGACAGTGTATGCTAGCGCTAGTATCCCTGTGGGAAACATCGAAGGTGTTTCGCTAGAAAACGTCGAAGGGGTTTTCCTCTGAAGCTAAACAGAACGAAGCCTGTCTGTTTGCTAGAGTGACTGCACATGGCCGGTGAAGCAGTGCTACTCCGTGGCCATTGTGCTGAAAGGCCCCCAGCTACTGGGGGGCAATTTTCGAGTGCCCACCCAGCCCACCCTGGAGATTAGCTAGCCGAAGGCTAGAGTTCTTCTCCGGGCTAACGCGGGACTTCGCCACAACGATAAAAAGAGAGAAGTTCGTGTTGTCCGTGCTACTGCGTGAAGCCAGTTAGCTAAGGCTAGGCTTGCTACGTACTCCCCGGAGGTGTAGAGGGAGGTGGCGGGAGGATACGCTAGCTAGTGTACGCCTTTATGGCCCCAGCAAACCTCGGAATATGACTAAGTGGTGTCTACTCTGAGACCATTAATTCGTGTAACCAGCATAAATTAAAGCCATTTCTAACACCCCATAAATCCAGTGTTGCAATGCTTATGTAGCAGTCAATTTTAGATAACCTTATAAAGCCTTTATTATAACCCTCGTAGAGCCGTTTGTAGACCTTTGAACCTCTCTCTCGCTTTGTAGGTTCCAGTTTGCGCTGTTGGTTGAAGCCGGGGTTGGTGGGGACCCCTACCCCCCCCAGGTCCCCGCGGGTTTGGGGATGGGTTGGGGAAGCAGGGAGGGCTCGGGAGTGCATCCCCCCCTCGGGTCGCCGCGGGTTTGGGGATGGGCTGGGGGAAGGGCTCGGGAGTGCATGTGCTCATGTTCCGCATGTGCAACATGTTTGGGGATGGGCTGGGGGGAGGGCTCGGGAGTGCATGTGCTCATGTTTCGCATGTGCAACATGTTTGGGGATGGGCTGGGGGGAGGGCTCGGGAGTGCATGTGCTCATGTTTCGCATGTGCAACATGTTGCTCGGGAGTGCATGTGCTCATGTTTCGCATGTGCAACATGTTTGGGGATGGGCTGGGGGGAGGGCTCGGGAGTGCATGTGCTCATGTTTCGCATGTGCAACATGTTTATGCATGAGAGCGCATGTGCTCATGTTCCGCATGTTGCTCCTTTTCAGCATGTGCGACATGTTCATGTTCGGCATATGCAACATGCTCAACATGACCACGAGTGCATGTGCTCATGAGCAGCGCACAACAACACGTCACCACCACCAACAACAACAACACCAACATCACCACAACCAAAAAATCCACCCACCGACCAACAACACCAGCAACATCAACATAAACCTCAACAATAGTAGTAATGTCAACAGCAACACCAACGATATCTCATCACCGTCACCATCACAATCATCGTCGTCGTCGAATCAACTCATCTCATCTACAATAGCACCAACGATACCAACGACAGCAGCGCAGCAACAACAACATCACCAAGAGCAAACTGAAACACCAAAACACGGCACATAGCATCACAAACCAACAGTGTCACCAGCATAGCAGCATCAGCAACAACAACTGAACATATCTGGCACTCACAGTACAATCACAACAACACCAACCAGTGCAACACACACACACACACACACACGCGCACACAATTTCAATCACAACAACAATTAGAATCAACAAATCACATCAACAACCACTCCTCATGTTAGCCTCATGCTCATGCTTCATGCTCACGCCATGTGATGCCCTGTCATGTTTGTTACTATTTACATTGCTGCCACCTCGTGTGATGTTTTGGTTTGTTTATTGTCTTATGCTATCTCATGGTTGTGTTTGTTGTTGGTGTCGTATTGTTGTTGTTGTTGGTCCGTGTTGTTGCTGCAGTCCGCGGTTGTGCTGAGTGGTTGTTGTTGCTGTTGCCTTGGTGATTGATGTCACTGATGGTGTTGTGGTTGTCGTTGTGGTTGCTACTGTTGTTGCTATGTGTTATGGTGAGGATGATTGAACTGTTATCATCACATACCTATTCTATTAATGTTTTGTAACTTGATTTGTTTGTTTGTTTGCTTGGTTGTTTGTGTTTGTTATTTGTTGGCTTGTTTTGCTTGCCTGGTGGGTCCCTGGTGGGTTGATTGCTTGGTTGATTGGTTGATCCAGTTGATCCTTGTAATCCTTAGAATCCTTAGTTCTTGGTTGGTTGGTTCATTGGTTGGTCCTTGTTTGTCTGTTGCAATTGTTGCTGCTGTTGCTGCTGCGGCTGTTGTTGCTGTTGTTGTTGCTGTTGTTGTTGTGTTGCTGTTTTTTGCGTTCTTTCAAATTCTACTGTCGATTGAACTGTGGTCGTTATTATTGGATCGGTGTGGTTCGGTTAGTCGTTCGAAGAGTCAATTGTACGAGTTACGGGTAGTTAGTAGTTAGTCGTTAGTCGTTCTTGTATGCGCGTTGTTTTGAGTCAGTGTTCGTCGTCGTATGCCGTCGCGAGTCGTATTTCTTGTTCTTGTTGCTGCTGCTGCAATTGCTTGAGTAGTGGCTTGTCCCGTGGTTGGCCGGCTGTTTGTCTGTTTGTCTCATTGTCTGTCAGTTTGTCGTTTGCATTTGTTGGTGTTGGGCAAAGTTGTCGTTGTTGTTGTTGTTGTGCTTAGCTGGCTGGTGCATTGATTGGCGACTCAGTGGCTCAGTGGGTCAGTGAGTTTGAGGCTGTCGGCCGTCGGCGGCTGCTGTTGTGGTTGCTTATTAATTTTTAAGCTGCTTGTGTTAACTCTGGTGAATCTGTCGAAACATTTGAGCTGTTGGTGTTGTTGTTGTTGTTGATGGCGTCGTTATGGTTGTTGTTGTTGTTGTTGTTGTTGCTGTTGTTAGTTGTTGGTGGTGTTGTCGTTGTTGTGGCTGTTGCTGTTGTTGCTGTTGTTGTGGTTGTTGTTGATGTTGTTGTTGTTGTGGTTGTTGTTGTTGTTGTTGTTGTTGTTAATCGTTGTTGTTTGCTGGTCGTAGTCGTGGTCCGACGTTTTCGCTGGTGTTCTCTTCTGATAAGTGTCGGCGGTTCATGCGAGTCATTTCATGTGACTGCATGTGCTCATGTGCTCATGGCATGGTTCATAGGATCGTGGTCATGAAGTTCATGCAATGTTTCATGCAACATGTTCAGCATATCAGCATATTGCTTCGGCAGTTTGGTCATTCATGCACTATGCACTGATGCATGTCATGCACCCATGTATGCAGCATTTTGCTCTAGCAGCTAGCTGTCATGGAGTCATGTAGTTCATGATTCATGTGCCATGTAAAAGTACACGTAGCGGTTACGGTCACGGTTACGCTCAGCTCTTCTCGACTCAGTGCGGCATCGCGGTCGTGTGTGTATTCATATACATAATATACATATATATATAAATATATTGACGAATTGACGATTCTGTGTGACTGTGTGCAAGGTGATGTCATCAGATCACATCTTGAGTCGAAGTTTCTGAACTCGGATGCAGAACGGTTAGACTCTTAGACTCTAGACTACATCTGGCTGGCTGGGTTTATTCGTATCAGTATTGCCACCATATCGTGCAGGAATATAGCCAGCCATGTCGCTGCCTTCATTGGCAATCCAGCCTGTGCTGCTCAATTTGCTACAGAAATGTGCATGTGTTTCCGGAGTTGATGGTCGTTTGTGTGTGACCAGATCCGATATTTATTCGATATGTCAAGCAGGTAAATACTCTCTTGCCGGTGGGGGAGCCGTGCGAGGGTTTGAATTCGATCATTTCATGTCAACCACTGGTCTCTTGTTCTTGCGCGAGGGGCATGCACACAGTGGTGAACCGATGTTCGATTTCGACGTCCTCCTCTGTGTGCTGGAGGACATCCACGCTTTATCATTCAGACCTGATGAGTGGCATCAACTGAAGCAGAACCTAGGTTCCAACGCCGGGGTTGCGAGTGCGAGTGATTCTCGAGTGGACGGTCAGCCTCATGAGTCTCATGGGTGTGGGTCTGGGGGTGGTGTTGGCGCTGACCCTGATGATGACCTCCGTGACATTCATGATGCTCGACCTCGTCATAGACAAGTCCACAGTCACAATGGTTCAGGTTCTGTCTCTCTGCAGTTGCTCAGAAGACTTCTTGCAACCAAAGATGCCAAAATCAACAGCCAAGCCAAGATGCTGAAGTACTACCGACAGAGATGCACACGTCTTCAGAAGCAAGTGAATGATCTCCGCTCAGATATTGTGAATGACATGGAACGGGAGTCCCGAGACACGCTGCACATCACACGAGTGAAATCTGACAGGGCCAAAAAGAAGGAGGTTCGTTGCCTCGAGTCAAATAAGATTGATGAATATTTCAGTATAAAAAAAAAGCGCCTAGATGCTCAAGATCACA
>CAJNDT010006059.1:163935-168935 GCA_905221615.1 Symbiodinium sp. CCMP2592
GCTGCGAACTCAGGTAGTGCGATTGTGCAAAATTAAACAGCAACTGGCTTGCTCAGCTGACTTTCTGTGCTCACTTCGATTGAACCAGCGGCTCATTTGCTGTCCTAGGTCCTAGCCGTAGGTTGGGATGTCAGGGTCTGAGAGCGTGTGCTCCATGGAAAGTGGCACAGCTTCGGATGCGCCGCCTTGGACCCAATCTTCAGAAGTGCGGTGTAGTTCATCTCCCGAGGAGGCCGGAAACTGACGGCGCAGATTAAATGACCCGGCTGACTTTGGCAGCCTTCGCTTTATGCAGGACATGGTCGAGGATGTGCCTCTCGCGCAGTGTGCTCGCTGCGTGCAGCTTGCGTGGTCGACGATTGTGCGAGTTTGTGGACGTTCTCATTTGAAGGACCTATCAGTGTTAGTGTCGCAGCCAATGAAGGTGTTGTCCGTCTCGGGAGTCGAGCCACCAACGCAGTAAACTGATCAATGTTGTCTCTGTGTGTGTGTGAAACCGAGCAGGAATCGATGCTAGCCCGGGTGAGCTATACATCCTCGAGCTGTACCGGCGCTTACACTGGTGAGATGGCATTGGCGGTTATAGAGAAGACAGTGAACGAGAGTGGACAGTTGCCACGGCCACTGGTTTTTTCTCCAGTGCGAGTTCATGACAGGTGCTCAGAACTGCGTCGCACGCGTTTGCATTGCAGGTGTACGGTGTGAGGAAGCATGCCACTTACTTGTGGGAGTGCGTGAGTCTGAGTGGCTGGGTGAGTGGGTCTGTGACTGTGAGGGTGCACGGGGTGTGGGGGTTTGGCACGCTTAAGAAACGGTGGAGAAATCGGACGGGGGGGGGGGGGAGCTTGTGGGGTGTGGAGTGTGTGTGGGGGTGTGTAGGGGCGGGTTTGTGAGGTTGTGGCGGGTTTTGTGTGTGTGTTGTGTGTGTGTGTGGTGTGTGTGGGTGGGTGGGTGGGTGGGTGGGTGTGTGTGTGTGTGGGTGGGTGTGTCTGTGTGTGTTTGTGGTGCGTGCCTGTGTGTGTGTGTGTTTGTGCTGTGTGTGTGTGTGCCTGTGTGTCTGTGTGTGTGTGTGTCTGTGTGTCTGTGTGTGTGTGTGCGTCTGTGTCTGTGTCTGTCTTTGTTCCCTGACATGCTGGTCTGTTCACAGAACATTGGCTCATGCGCGTGCCTAGGAGATGTCGGCAAGATGCCGCCAGCTGATCACAGACCACGCTCGCTGGTGCGAGGAAGTTGTTGGCCAGCGCCCGCTTCCCTGCGTGCATGGTGATTTGACAGACATTTTGCCAGCCGGCAGCGTGGACCCGAATGGTACCTTTATGCAGAGGGTTCGCGCCATTGACAGGGCCGACTTTTGTGCAGGCCAGTACTGCTATCAGCATGGGATGGTGTGCTCTGTGTTGGGTGACTTTGCAAAGAAGCCGGACTACGACATCAGTGGCTTGCCCTGCCCCGATTTCAGTAGGGCTGGGCAGAGGCGAGGAAGAGAAGGCCCAACAGGCACTGTGTTTGCGTGTCATGCGAAGCTTCACATACATTTGGGCACGCCGTTGCTTGTCATTGAGAATGTGCAGGACCGGGTTCGTGTGGTTCGTGGGTTTGAGTCAATGCAGCGCGAGCCAGTAAGCCAGACAGCACACTGGATCCCCTAAACACGGAAATCCTCTAACTTGGTCGGTACCCTCAAACCCCATACAGCCCCTTCCTCAAGCCCTCAGCTTAAAAACTTGAAACCCACAAATAGAAAAGTATAACTTCCAAACAACAAGTTAGGAACAATCAAAAAGCTTGTTCTCTGCGGTCTGCAGGAGCTGGACATGCACATGATCAGATTGCTCTATGGCCGCTACTACGACATCCAGCAGCTCTGGGTAACTCCAAGTGACCAAGGTCACGCAGCTGTTGCCCGAGCTAGAACCTACCTGATCCTGGCCAGGCTCGGCCAAGTGGAGCAGGTGCACGACCCAAGCTTTGTCTATGACCAGGTCACTGACAACATCAAAGCTCGAGTCCAAACCCGTCCGAGGGATTACTTTGTGGCTACACGAAACCAGGTGCTTCAAGAAGCACAACACACGGCCAGGGTCCGCAACGTGGTCTTCCGGAAGGTGTCCTGGCTCTCATGTAGCGGAACCTGCTGTGTTGCGGTGTGACGTGCTGGCTTTGCGGTCTGATGCACACTGGTGAGGCGCGTCGCCTGGACTCTTTGCTCAATGAACGAGAACAACGTGCTTGGAAATGTGTGCGTCAGCGCTACCGCAATGTTTTCCAGAGAAGGGCTGCCTCTGATCCTGATCTGGTGGTGCATCTGGGCGACAACCCGGAAAACCGCTTGATATGGAGTGCACACTCTGGGAAAATCCCCACCTTGAGAAGAGGGAGTGGCAAGTTGTACATCCCGTTTTTGCAAAGGTGGATGGTTCCTGTTGAGAAGCTCAGTGCACTGGGATTTCCAGTGACGAAGGACACCGCCATTGCGATGGGGGTGCCAATGCTGCCCGTGGTAGACCACCTCCGTGCTTCATCGGTTGCAGGTAACTCGTTTCACTTCTCTACCGCAGCCGTTGTTCAGCTAGTGGCTTTGTCCTGTTACAGGATGCGAGATGCTGCTTAGTAATTGCATTGCATGACATGATCAGGGATCCTGACGTGCGCCCCTGACCAAAAGAGTACTGGTCGTGCTGCCTCAGACAGAGTTCGTGCTGATGCCGCTTGGAAGCCTGAGCAGCGTGCTGTTCCTATTGTGTGCATGGAGAGATCACTGAAGCTTCTAGGTTTGAGCCGATTTCAGAGAGTAGTGTCACTGTTGTGTTGCGTTGAATCCAGTGTTGCCATATGAAGAGAACCGCGCCACCGCCGCCTCCTTCGCGTGGCAAGAAGCGGGGCGCACCGGATCCGCCGCCCCCTCATTCAAATCGGGCCCCAGAGCGTCGCTATCCCGAGCACGATGCAGAGCGTGGTCGGTCTCGGGCGGTGGTCCCGGCACACCGTATCCTGGAAGACAATCTTCCAGCAGATGAGTCGAGCTCATGTGATGATGATCACACCATGCCACTTGGACTGCCAGACGTTGCATGGAAGTGAGCTGCATTGTGCCTGGGTTGTTTGAGGTTTCCGAACGTGCAGCCCGGAGCCCATCGACCAGACAAGCAGCTGCCCAGGAGCGGGGCAAAAGCTGTGGCTAAGGCCAGCAACCCGCCCAATCATCTTAGCCGCAGCCAGCAGGGACGCCGACTTGTCAAGCAGACAACGTACAAAAGTCAAGCCAAGCTGGCCGATTTCGTCGTGCTTTCCTCAGTCGCTGTTGCGACCATGCCGCGTGCCGTAACTTCATTGCAACATGCGACCGTTCAGACAGAGTCACCGAGGACTCGCACATTTTGGATTGGCTGCAGGATGTTGACCCCACCTATCTCCACAAGGATTGCATGAAAGACCAAAGTCGGGTTCGTTTGTTCTCCTGCTTGGCCTTCAATGCGGGATGGTTGCCAGAAGACCCAAAGCCAGGAAATGATTGTGCAAGTGTTGTGGCTGCCGCCAATGCCCAGTACGCGAAACGAGGGAAGCCGGCCCAGCACACGGGTTGGTCTGTCAAAGAGCAGCACATGTATATGAGATGGCAGTTCCACCTCTTCAAGGGCGGCCGGATTCGTCGAGCAGACCTTGGTGGCTTTGCTTGGAAGTTGCCCGAGAAAGGAAAGCACGGCAAGCCGGCACCGCTTCCCAATGAGGTGGTGGACTTTTGTCGTAACCCCAGCGACACAGCGCGGGAGGCCCGAATGGTTGCGACGGACACGAGCTCGGGACACAAGGACGACCCCTACAACGGTTTCAAGCTCGTGTCCCTGAGTGATTGGAGTGTCATGTGCAGTTTCTTCAGTACAATTCTAAGTTTTAGGCAACCACGCGACAGCTGAGGAAGAGAACCCGTCAACCGGCACGTTTACCTTGAGTCACAAAGGGAGCGGGCGCAGTGTGGAGTTGCCGGCACTCCGCAGGAATGAAGAGGAGTACGAGATCTACGTGCATGATGGTTTCGTTTGCATCGCTGGTGGCATGCACGAGCCATCGTATTGCGAGGACTTGATTATGGAGTTCGAGGATCCCAGGCGTCCCGGGAACGACCGGGAACCACGAGCAACACGGGCGGCTACCAGGCCCATGAAGTTCAAGAACCTCGAAGTCACGGGCCACTCGGTTGATGTTATCGTGAAAGACTAAGAGCAAGAACGGCAGCACCACCACCACCACCACCACCACCACCGCCACCACCACCAACAACAACAACAACAGCAGCAGCAACAGCGCCAGCAGCAGCAACAGCAACAACAACGAGCACGGACCACAACCACAACCACAACCATAACGACAACAACAACAGCAACAAGAACAACAACAACAACACCACCACCAACAACGACAACAACAACAACAACCAGTCCAAAGTCACAACCACCGCCGTAACACCACCACCATGTGTACCGCCACCGCCGCCACCGCCGCCACCGCCCCCGCCACCGCCACCACCACCAACAACAACAGCAGCAACAACAGCGCCAGCAGCAGCAACAGCAACAACAACAAGCGCGGACCACAACCACAACGACAACAACAACAACAACAACAACAACAACAACAACAGCAACAACGCAGCGGCACATATGTCCCGGTGTAAAGCTGTGCGCGCGGGGAAATCGGTCCCGAATTTGAACCGAATTTGAGGCAAATTTGAAGCGAAATTGAAGCGAGCTTATCTCGAATTTGAACCGAATTTGAACGGAATTTGAAGCGACACAGAGTCAAGTGCGACCCGACGCAAAGAAGAACACCACCACCACCACCAACAACAACAACAACAACAACAACCAGTCCAAAGTCACAACCACCGCCGTAACACCACCACCATGTGTACCGCACCGCCACCACCGCCCCCGCCACCGCCACCACCACCGCCACCACCGCCGCCGCCGCCACAACAACAACACCATCGGTTCAAGGGTCGG
>CAJNDT010006059.1:173935-243935 GCA_905221615.1 Symbiodinium sp. CCMP2592
AGCTCTGAGAACCCCAAACCGTTCAAGAGTCACGATGATGGCAGCCAGAACAAGAAGACGAAGACGAACGACGAAGCAGCGGAGCGTGCGAAGTGATGCTGTTACAGACACAGAGCCAGAGGCATCGCTGGCATTGGTGTTTTTAGCGTAGAGCATTGACTGCACTTGTCGCCAGAAAAAAAAAGACTTCAGTGCCTTTTCGACGTGGCATGACTTCAAAGAGTGATCGCGCCAACGTTTGCAATCGAAGTTTGGTGAAGTGGGTTTCTGCTCAGGTCCTTCCCAAGACGATCTCGGACACACTCCGAGTGAAGGATGTGTTCAGGCGGGAGTGCGCCCAGGTCGAAGCCACAGACGTCGATTCAACTATGTTGTGGCTTCTTTCTGGAAGGCCCCAAATCTCCGGAAAAGGAGCGAACTGTTTCTTTGCCGGACACTCAATGACTCATGCCCGGCGGTCATGTACGGCCTGCACGCAAGCATGTTGCAATTAGCTCTCGAAGCTCAGGTGACTATGAAAGCTTTGCACCACACGTTTCTTCTTCTCACTGGGAAAGGGCTTGACTTCTTCATTCCGAAATGGGCGCGACCGTCCAGAGACCTGTTCAAGGGCGAAAACATGATGAAAGCAGAGCTTGGATCCATCGACGAGATGGGACTCCTGCGCTTCGAACCTTTGCAGGATTAGCTCTTGCCAAACCCGTCCCTGTGTGTCTGTATGTGTGGTTTGCTTCTGCGTCGGCTGCGTCACGTGGGCACTTCAGCGCTTCTTGGCTCAGGTGGCAGACGAAGAGGGGGTGCAGAACAAGTGCTTTCACTTCTTGCACAGTTACATAGGAGTCAGAGGCGCGATTTCCCCGGAGATATGCCACCCCAAGTGGAACTGCTGGAAGCGAGCTGTGAAACACACTGGCATGAATTTTGACTTGATGCGCCTCACCATAGCGGCCAACTATGGACATGGGTCTAAGATCACAGGCGAGCGTGTGACGATGCGACAGGAGTACCTGGAGACGTGGTTAGGGAAACAAGATGAGCAGTACTTCGAAGAGATTTCTGAAGAAATCAACCACGACCGTGGAGAGCGAGGCATGACCAGCGATGCTGTGCAAACGTCGATCGCAGAGTTTTTGGAAGCCCCCCTGATAAAGCGGCGTGCGCATTACGCGACCCGCTGGCAAAATCAGGGGATTGCCTGAAATCCTTCTGCGCTTGAGAAAGTCATGACGGTCTGTTGCTTAAGCAGTTTGATCGCTTCTCGTTGTTTGATCCAAGGCAAAGAACAAAAGCTGGTTCGGCTGCCTCACCTGCTTCAAGATGCTCTTACGTGACTGGACGGTGTTGCGTGAAGCAGCTCGGGCTGTGGTGGTTGAGTCCGCCGGTATGGCGCCTTGCCCTGAGAGCACCAGAGCCGAGTACGGGTTTAGCGGTTTGGTTGGCTTGAATGAAGTCTGAGTTATCTTCTGCCCCAGGAATGGAATGGCAGGGCTTGTGGGTGGGATTCATCACATGAACTCACAGGGGTGTTGCGAAGCGTGGCACAGTTTGGGGTTCGGGCAGCGGCAGATTTTGAAATCGGACACCGAAGCAACCCGGAACCCATAATTGCCATAATTGTTTGTTTCGTCCACGGGTTTATGGTAAGGCAGACGAGGAGGAGCTGCAAGCAGGCGCTGCAGTGGACGAGGCCGAGGACGTAGACGAAGCAGCAGAGGCAGAGGAAGCAGCGGAAGGTGCGCCAGAGAAGCAGAGCAAGTCGGATTATTATGCTGCCTACAAGAGTAAGGGTCCGCACCAGATGCAGCTGGATATACTATCCGATGACCGTCTGCGCTGCAGTGCAGAGATCTTGTGCCGTGTTACCAGGCCATTGCACAAGCTCTACCAAAGTGATCTGCAAGCGCAGAAAGAGGGGCTGGAGAAAACTTTGCAATGGAATGCAGAGCGCTGTGTTGGAAGCAGTTTGGAAGCCTGCAACCAGATCCTGACAACCACTTCGAACCCAGCATTGTACATGGCCATGAAGATGACGCCCCACTGCAACCCGTGTGCCACGCCCGACATGCTGCCCGAGGAAATGGAGCTAGCGCAAAAAGCTTTCAGTTTTGCAACCAACTTGGCAGGCAACTTTGCATGGTCGGAAATGCTTCACCAATTTACGTTGCCGCTGGCTGCTGGCTCTCTGTTGCTGGCAGATCGAGAGAAAGCCCAACGAGCACTTCACAGGATTGGTGCTATCATTGATGCCGTGGTCAAAGCGGAAGACATGTTACGGACCAAGCCTGCATTGGGGCAGTTGTTGCAAGACCTGGCCTTTCAAGAAGAGAGCCTCGCGCGCGAGGTCATGATCCGGTTGCGAAGAGCGAAGTACAAGCTTGACGATCCTGAAGCCCAGACCGTGGTTCGACTCATGCGAAGCTTTTTCGGGGGCAGCAGCTCCACCAAGGAGATTTTGGAGAGCTGTTTCGGACATTTGGCAGATGTGGTTAGTCGGTCCAACAAGAACAAATGCACCAGCAGAATGGGGCTGTGGCTGTATTGCACCAGCTCGGGTTTCATCAAATCATCAGGAATGAAGCAGCGCTTGCCAGACCGTTCGGATTGGCTCAGATGGCTTGAAAAGTTCGGGAGCGCGAAAGACGAGTGGATGCAAAAATTCAACACAGCATTCAATGTTGCCGCGACCGCCCTTCCCCAAGCGCAGGACATGGAGTTTCCCAAGACAGCGGAGGGTGTAGTGAAGACAAAGTGGAGGCTGGCGGGGCCTCTATCTCACTACAGGAGCGCGGCTGCCGCTTGCTACCTCCTCAAAGAGTCTGATTCTGGGTTTCGGAATATCACCATGGCTTGGGCAAGCCCTGGCCTCAGCTTTTTGGCACTCGCGCTCCATCAATTCCGGCGAGGTTTGGGTTTGGTGTTTGTTTAGCGCTCAGTTTAAATAGAAACCAGTGCCCGCGCTTTTGTAGCAGCAGCCCAAACTCCGCAGCAGTGTTTATGAATCATGGACTCAGCGATGCAGGTGCATTGCTGTTCAAAGGGGCCATCTTCTGGGAGCGCTCCAAGGACATTTTCATGATCTCGCTCGGATTCGTTGGATGGTGCGCGCTTGGCATGAAGCTGCGGCGGCACAAAGTGGGCCAGCAGGACCCTGCAAACCATGACCCTCTTCCCTTTAATATGGTCCCAGAGTCCCATGGTGCAGAAAAGGCCGGCGTGGTGTGAGGTGATCTGATCTGTAAAGTATTCCCAATCTTGTGCTTTAGGTGCCAATCAAACACAGGCAACCAGGGGCTTTTGAGAAAGCCACGCCACTTGCCTCGTGCATGCATCAGGAGTTCTTGTCCGTTGACCCCAACCATCAGGGAGTGGAGATGCTGTTCAATTTTACAGTGTCCGCCGAAAGTTCTGCATGGATGTTTGTCGTGCATGAGGTTCTCCCACCAGCTTGTGTCCCGGACTCCTTGCATCAGTTGGGGTCCTGCATACATGTGAAGTCAAAGGAAGGGCTCCTGCGTGCAGCGGTTCTTCGCCAGCAGAGCATGAAGTTGACGAAAGATCAACTGGTCCAGATATGCACGTCCCTGCGAGTGCCTTTGCCAGACCCCAAAAAGGGGTCGGGCAAACGAGGAAACCGAATCAAGATCGACTTCGTACGAGCGCTTGTGCGCTATCTTCTTCCGGACAGTCCGGACGAAGTGGAGGAGCGTGTGGCCGCTCTCATGGGCAAGCAAGCAGCTCGCCTGGATATGGGCGTCTTGGCGATGATCAGCGAGATGGACGTTGACAATGCCGATTCCTTTAAAGAGCTGAAGAAGCAGGCTATGCAGCAGTTTGAGGAAGAGGTGTCCAAAACTGGTGAGAAGCGCGCGGTCAAGAGCATGAAGGATGCAGAGGCGCGTGCAGAAGCAGAACGGAAGGTAGCAGAGGCTGCCAAGAAGCGTGAGGAGAAGCAGGAACAGCAACAAGCTGCTGAACGAAAGAGGCAGTGGGAGTTGACGCCGCCCGATCTCAAGAAGCTCCTGCCGGGGGGCGGTGCCATTACTTCTACCTTCTGGATGCGATTCCAGCCCTTGCAGAAGTTTTGGAAGGTTGAATACCCCATCGGCTCTTTGACTGATTACGATTTCAAGTTTCAGAATCCTTCCAGTCCAAGAGTATATTGTGTGGGTTCAGGAAGTCTGCGTTCCGACGTCGGTAGGATTTGGATTTATTGGCGTTTTGCTTGTCCCCGCAATTTCCACACCCCCAATCCCGTGGCTGCGAGGTGACCCGATCGAGAAAGACAGTTGCCAGAGAAGCTGGGGTACGAAACGTTGTCCAGATCAGCTTTCGGCACTTCGCGAAGTGTTGAGCTTCACATACCGCAGATGGAATGCGCGCAACCCGCACAACAAATTCGAGATGCGGCTTGGCCAAGACATGACAAGTTCATGTCATGTGCATGTGCGCTCTCTCTCTCTCTCTCTCACTCTCTCTCTCTCTCTCTCTCTCTCTCTCTTTTCTCTCTTTTTCTCCCTCCCTCTCCCTTCTCGCTCTTTCTGTTTCTCTCTCTCTCTCTCTCTCTCTGTCGCTCTCTCTCTCTCTCTCTCTCTCTCTCTCTCTCTCTCGCTCTCTCGCTCTCTCTCTGTCTCTCGCGCTCTCTCTCTTTCGTGAAGCGCAACTTCCTTCAGCGACTGCAATTCGGTAAGACAAAATAAGACAACATAAGCCAAACTAAGACAAAATAGGGACAAACTATTGAGCTCTCTCGCTCTCTCTCTCTCTCTCTCTCTCTCTCTCTCTCGCTTTCTTCTGTCCGTCCGCCCGTCCTCTGTCTGTCTGTCTGTCTGTCTGTCTGTCTGTCTGTCTCTGTCCCAGGCCATCCGACGACATCTTAAAGACCTACATCGAGACCTTGCCTGCACCAAGCCGGCGCTGAGTGTGCTCAGAACCGATGACGTCTTAAAGACCTACATCAAAGCAAGACCTTGCGGCGCTGAGTGTGTTCAGAATCGGTGACGTCTTAAAGACCTACATCGAATCGAGACCTTGCCTGTGCCAAGACGGCGCTGAGTGTGCTCGGAACCGCTCGAGACGAAATGAGCGCTTTGACTTTGGGGTCAAGGACCATTAAACTGAATGCCCAGTGAAAGTGCGGCGACCTCCCATGGCCCTGAAAGCGGACGACCCACCAAATAAACCCTAAACGAGCTTATTTAGGTGTTATTTTGGGTTGCATAAGGCAGGCACACTGTCCAGGGGGGGGGGTAGTTAGGAGGGGGTTAGGCTAGGATTACATGATCAGATGCAGGATGAATCGTTCCAAGCCTTAGTCTCCTCCCATCGGTTGGTAGCTCTTAACACATGGTCTAGTGGTGCAGGTCACACTTTCTTCCTGAATGGTCAGGGATCACAAATTGACTTCCTGCTCACTTCAGAAGCCTCGGCCAAGGGCCTGGCAAAGCAGTCTCGGCCGTGCAAGGATCTTCAGCTCGGCAAATGGAAGAGGGGCGGCCACCTTCCAGTCTTGGCTCAACTCAGACCCACCCAGCACTGGAATCTGCCAAAGCCTACTTGTCCTTCCACGACCTTTCATAAGGAAGCTCTAGAGACGGCTGTCCGTTCAGGTCTGCCAATAGCCGGTCGCATGCAAGACTGGGTGGGCCAGCGTCTGTCCTCTCGGACTCACACGCCTGATGAAGTTAATTAGGTACTGCTGGAGGCCTCTGCACTGTTTTTCCCCAAACCACGGCCTCAGCAAGCTCCTGAAACTGCTCAGCACCGTGCGACGCTGCGAATGTGGAGTCGAGTCGCTCATATTCGTTCTTTGCATGAGGACTCCATAACCACCTTATCCGACCTAGATCAGTCTTTGGAGGACCTGAATCGATGGCATAAGCAGGCTCTCTACGTAGCCAAGAAGGAACGACACCGAGCTTTCCAGGCTGAGGTCGATGAGGCGTGTGCCAGACACGATTCCTACATCGCACATAAGACCTTAAAGAAGCTCCGACCTTGGGAACCCCAAACTAAGGCACAGCTTCAGGGACCGGATGGTCTGCTGTTGGACTCTACCTCTGAGCTCCGCCTGCTTAGAGACCACGTGGAACAGGTCTTTGCCAGACATCCGCCACTCGCACACCAGGTGGACTCGCTGCCGGAAATCCCGGCTGGTCTGCTGGCCAAGCACATAGGCTCCATCAGACCGCACAAGGCGGTACCGCAAGGCTCTGCTCCGGCGGCTGCCTGGCGGCTCTGCTCGGCGGCTGCGGGAGAGGCGCTAGCAGCATCGCTGCAATCTCGGGGGCAACGCCCATTGCCGGCTGCTGAGGTACTTCAGCCGCCCTTAAAGGATGCTGACTTGTGTTTTATCCCAAAGCCTAACAAGCCGGCCACGAAGCCTGGCAATCTACGTCCCCTCGGCATCATTCGACCAGACGGCAAGGGCCTGGCGGGGGCTTGTAGAGATCAGCTGTCTCCCTACACGGCTGACTATCTTCGGGGTCTCCCACAATTTGCCTACCAGCCACATCGCGGTCTTTCAGATGCCTTGAGCAGGGTCGTTGGTCATGTCACTCAGGTACGCAATAACTGCCAGGAGGCCCGACGAACCAGGCATCAGCTTCACTCGGGACGAACTCGTCCCCAGCTAGTAGGTGGCATCTGCTTTGCACTAGACTTGTCACAAGCCTTTGACATGGTGAGCAGAACAGACTTGCTTAGCACACTGCAGGAAGCGGGAGTCCCGCAAGACCTCATTGACCTAGTTGCCTCATTGCATGCTGGCAGTGCTTACACGTTTCGCACCCAGGGTGAAGAGGACACGGTCCAGTCCACTGCGGGCATTAAACAGGGGTGTAAGCTTGCCCCCACACTTTTTTCCATGCTTACGGGCACCATCTTCCGGGAGCTCATAGCTCTTGTTGGGGTTCGAGCCGTGGTGGACTACCTCACGGGCTACGCAGATGACCTTACGGTTCACCGTGACATCCACTCAATGGAGGACCTGGATCGCGCTCATGCTCTGATTGAGCAATTGTTGCAGTTGGTCCGTCGCCATGGATTTGCTGTCAACGGTGCAAAATGCACTGTTATGGTCAAACTCGAGGGCCAACAGGCGCAATGCGCCATCTCCAAGCACACTTATTGGCGCACCGCGCCTGACGGAACCCGCCATAAGATGTGGAGACTGGGAGAGTCCAAGTCTCACGAGGGCTTTCCGCTGGTGACGACCTTTAAGTATCTCGGCGTCATGCTCTCCTACTCCAACTTCGAGAAGGCTACTCTCAAGTTCCGGTTGCAGGAGGGCAATGTGAAATTGCAGCAGGTACGCCGCTTCGTTCACAACAGACGAACGGCGGGGCCTGCATCGCGGTTGCACATTTGGCATAGCACTGTCTGGGCCACAGTAGCCTCTGGATTGGTGGATGTGGGCTTGACCCTAGAGACAGCTAAACTGTTGCGGGCTTGGCACGCTCGCAAAATTCGAGCTGTCCTGAACAAGCCAGCGCACCTGACACACATATCCACGGCTGACCTCTACGCCTCCCATGAGATCATGGACCCTGTCCGTAAGCTGCAGGCGCGACAGGCCAATCGTGTCAAGCGCTTAGGTGCTCGACGGCGGAAAACTCCTGCGGGGGACATCTCTTTAACCCAGCGCGCGCTTCTCCAGGCGGAGGCACTCTCTACTAGTTATGCAGACGTTCTGCAGCAACTTTCTAAGGACACATCACAGCAGGAGGCCCCCCCGTCCTTCGTGTGCCCAACGTGTGCTCAGGCCTTCGACACTGAGGTCGGTCTTCGCACCCACCAGGCCCGCAAGCATCCAGGCTCGGTCATCAGATATGTCCCTCGAGGCTTCTCCCACACCCTCTCTGTAGGAGGGCTCCCCAAGTGTGCGGCCTGCAACAGGCAATTCCCTCAGATGAAGGGCTTAAAGGACCACTTGCTATCAGGTGCCTGCTCGGAGCCAGCTAGGCTACAGGAGCTGGATGACGCGGCGCACCCTCCCTTGGATTCGCAGCATCAGCCCAGATTGCATCCCAGGCAGCAGCGCTTGCATGACACTCTGACAACACACACGGCTGTGGAGCTCGGACGATCTGATGAGTCTCAGGACCTTATGTCACATTGCTTGCTGTGTGGGTTCTGGACCCCGGACAATACCAAGCTCAAGTCTCACATCCGGCAGGCCCACAAACCTGAATGGGCGGCTCATGGCGCTACAGCTGCAACTCAGAGCAGCAAATCAGGCCTGACCCTTGTCAAGGGCATGCCTTGCCCGTGCTGCCGCAAGCCTGTTACGGATAAGAGGCAGCATCCGGCACAATGTCCGATCCTTTTTCAGATTCTGTTTTATGACTTGGTTCATGCACTTTCCCGCTGCCAGGGCGGACCGTTACGCAGGTACATGCCAGCGGTTGGCACGACACAAGGCAACGCACCCACACGGGACGATACCACCGCTGTTGGAGCAACGCCCCAGACTCGCCAGGCAACGCCTGCAGGCCCCCTGCCACCGAAGTCAGGGACAGTAGAATCAAAGGACGGCGCGCTCGCTGCTCCTCGCTCGCTGCGCAACATCTCCAACTACTGCTATGTTAACTCAACGCTTTCGGCCCTGGTGCCGACGTGCATCTTGCTGGAGCACGGAGGGGCAAGCACCTCCCTCCATCAGGAAGTGGCTGATTCTGTCTCTGGTTCTCCTTTCACCCTGACTGCCTCTTTCACGCTTCGCCATCTTACTCCCGCTTGGCGCTATGATGGCCAACAACAAGATGCTTCGGAGTTTCTAGTGGCCTTATTTGCAGGCATTACCGCCTTTCCGATTGCACGACCCTGGGAAGTCAGGGATGTAAACACTACTGAGGTCACCGATGCGGGAGGTCCGCTCGCTTTGCTGCCAGCTCCAACGACAGGTGGATCCCATGCACTTCAGGAGCTGCTCTCTCGGTGGTCTGGCCAGCCGGTGCACACCGCCTTTCGAGGGCAGCAACGACTGGTGGTTCTCACAGTGGCGCGATTTGTTGAAGGCCGCAAGCTCAGCTATGCTGTCACTGGTCTGCACCACCCCCTTCAGCTCTCGCAGTGGGCCCCGACGGGCTCCGTACAACTAGAGAAAGGATGGGTTCAGTCCTGTATCTTCCACATAGGTGACACCCCGCACAGTGGACATTATCGCTCCCTCTGGAGGAGCAACCCCGATCAACCTTGGCTCAGCACGGACGATGGTCGTCCGTCGGTTCAGGCCTCAGATTCAGATCTCAGGCAGGCACGCCACGGCTGCTATGTGCTGTTCGTGCGACTTGGTTCAATACCGCACACAGCGGAGGCTGGCCCTATGCCAGTCCAAGTTTCAGATGATTAAGCTGAGGGTTCCCCTGAGGCCAGGGGCCCCTACTTCCCCTTGCAGGAAGGGGGCGACCTACTGGCTCTGTGGGACCGACCTGCCTACACGGCAGGGAGCAGGAACGCTGTTGTTCAGTTTTGCTGCTCAAGTCGTACAGCTGACGTAGCTCCACTACTCAGCGTTTGTGTGCAATAGCGGCCTATACCTGTCATGCTAGTCGGGCAACGCTCGCTGCTTTCCCAGAAAGGCAACGCCTGTCAGCAACACAGCTGACCAATGGCTGAAATCGGCTTTACAAACCCCCATTCTCGGCTCGAGAAGGGGGGTTTGTCCGAGGCCTAAAAATCAAGGTTTTGCAACCCCCCATTCTCGGCTCGAGAATGGGGGGTTGTCCGAGGCCCCCAAGCCATTGCCGGCAAGCCTGGCCTCTGGAGGGGAGTACGCCTCTTACGAATAAGGTTAGCCTTATTAGGCACAGTGTGCTTACCGCCAGGGTGTGCCACATCGTTCACCGATGCAATCTGCTTGCCCACAAAAGCGGAGCGGCCTCAGATAACAGCACTAGCAGCCGTTCCACATGCTCATCACCTTTGCGACCTTACGGCCCATCGCCTTTGATTGAGAGTGACCATGAGTGGGACGCCACGCAACAGGCACTCTGAGTGACGGTCCCGAGGGGGTACGGCTCATCAATCATCGGTCCGTGGACATGGGACGCCATAGTCCACACTGAGGGTGACGGAGGGTTTCTCACCCACGCCTGAGACGCTTGAACCGGCTTTTGAGTTAGCTTGTAGGGTAGCTCTCTTCACGGTAGCCTGTTTCAGCGCTTTCAGGCCCAGGCCCTTAGCATTTCTGCTCTCAGACCTTTGTTCAGGTGCAAAGGCAGTCTCACACGCCCGCAATGAGCAGAGCCCGCTCGCTCAGCGTCCAATAAAAATTGTTGTTGTTGTTGTTGGTGGTGGTGTTGGTGTTGGTGTTGGTGTTGGTGTTGGTGTCGGTGTTGGTGTTGGTGTTGTTGTTGTTGTTGTGGTGGTGGTGGTGGTGGTGGTGGTGGTTGTTGTTCATTTTGTTGTTACAAGGATCTAAGTAGTTCTTTGGTGCACAAAGTCGGCCCATCTCCTACTACGATTCGGGGGTCATCATTCGTGCGACGAGTAGAAAGCTATGATAACCACGACGATAGTTTCCATATGATATTTAATCATCGCCATGATTGCAGCCGGTTTGATTCTATGATAGCTACCGGGCTGCTATGTACCGTTGGTGCACGGGTTCTTGATTTCTTGATGCAACTTGGAAGAAGGTCGGGCAGCACTTAGAATAGTTGTGAATGTCGCTTCATGTCAAACATGAACAAGCAGGACAGACAAGGGCTTCTGAGAAGGCACTCCACCTCGCACTCGGTCTGCAGACAGCCCAACGACTGTTCAGTTGCGCAAGTGGATTTGTGTTTTGCTGCCTGCAGGCACAGTGGAAGAGGCAACGAGTTGGGTGCTCGCTCTCTCCCCACTCCGCGCTGCGCTCTCTCTCCCTCGCCGCCAGTCTGTGCCCTCGCCCTCACGCTCGCGCTCCTCGCTCTCGCTGTCTCTCTCTCTCTGTCTCTCTCTCTGTCTCTCTCTCTCTCTCTCTCTCGCTCTCTCCCCATTCTCTCTTTCTGTATTACCTCGTTATATATACCATATAATACACACACACACACGTGTATATATATATATATATATCTGTAAAGCTGTATAACTCATTAACGAAACAACGAACTACTTGATTAACTCCTTCACAAGCTTAATTGGCCACCTAGTTAACTGACTGGCTGACTGACTGACTGATTTACTAACTATATCTATCTCTTTCTCTACCTCTCTCTATCTATCTATCTATCTAGCTCTCTCTCTCTCTCTGTCTGTCTCTTTGTGTCTGTCACATTGACTTCGACTCGACCTTTCATGTTCCCATCGACGTTCAATCATTCGGCACTGAGAATGCAAGATGAACGTGTTTGTTCTGGCATTTCGTTTGCGCACGACGGATGTCAGTATCATGGTTTTGCGGCGCTTCTCTGCTGGAGAACAGAATCCTCGTGCATTTGAGTTGGAAGGCGACTGCGACAGAATCGCCGGAGCGGATCGAATCTTCCACGGTCGGGGCACCTTTCAGCTACTCGTGGCTTCGGGCTACACCCCATGCCGTTAGACCTGTCACTAGGCATGTTCGATAGTGTGGGACCGGTGGAATGCACACATTGAACGGGAGCCCCACAAAATGTAGCCAGGACATTGGATGCTTGAGGGCCACGGCTGTCATGCAAGTTTCGTCACAGTTGTTCTTTGGTCTCAAGTATCATTAAGAATTAAGATGTATGTAAGACTTCAGGTTCTTGGAGATACCGCCATCATCAGGCCGTTCAGGCCAACCAAGAAGCCGGAGTTAGTGAGCCCAGAAGCAACTCCACACAGATCAAAGCGAATCTGGATCTGGATCCGAGCGAACCTGATGCCTGTGACTTGCCAACTTTGCCCCGACACTTCCATGTTCGGCACAAGTTGCCGGTTCATGCACGAAGTGGCTCGCACGTGCCCTCAATGTTTGAAGTCCATAGCCCTTGACCCTTCACGGCCCTTCACGGCCCTTCACGGCCGCAGTTCTATCTCAGCCGACTGTCCTTGACCTTACTCTTTTCTGATCCGTTGATTCTGTCGCTGTGCATGAGGCGTACCTGGTGCTCTACAGACGCTGTGACCACCTTCCAGGCCTTGGCCACTCGAAAGTTTTGACACTGGCCGAAAATAAAGGTTGTTAGGGCCCGAAAGTCCAGACTATCCGGCTACGCAGCAAACCAAACTCCCCGTGCTTAGTTGCTGCTCCCGGCAAATTTACGGTTTCTGTCGCAAGACTTCAGGTGGAATCTCGTGTCACCATGCATTTTAAAGCGCTCTTCACGTCTTGCGTCTCGCGTCATGTTCCCAATCACATCCTGACTCCACCTGCCTGCAACAGAACCGTCTGGTCCTCGAACTGTACTGCGCAGCACAAAAGCCTAGAAGTGAAATCTCTCTGTCCCAAGGCTCGAAACGCATCCCTCATAAAGCCCAAGACCTGCAGCCTACCATCTGTTCACGATGATTTAATTTGCTCGGCTTCCATTCTTAGTAGACTATACTTCAAGTTAGAACGTCATATTCAACTGTCTGCACTGGTCAAACTCAAATCCTTCCGTTCAGGTCAACTGAGCCTGGGGCGCCGGAGTAGCGCAGAGAGGCCCAAGGCCGCGCTCTCGCAGGCTCCGGGTGCAACAGTCCGAAGTATCAGAGGCCTTGTCCTGCTACCAGTAAGACCACTGCTGCTGCCACCACCAGCACTGCTACCACTGCTACCACCACCACCACCACCACCAGCACTGCCAATGCCACTGCCATTCCCGCTCCCAGAACGCCTCCAACATGTTTGGAGCCCTGCAGAAACCCAGATTGTGTTATGCGATCTGAATAGCATGACGTGCAAAGAAGCGAGATGGGACTGAACCACTTGTCACGAAAGCTAGCTCTTTGGAGCTTGCGGGAGTTGTCGTTCACAAATTTCTTCCCAGGTAGTTCCATGGGTGCAACTTTCAAATGATTTCGGTGTTGGGGGGGGGGGGGGGGTAGGGCGGGCCACCCCCTCCCCCCCGCCCTTGAAGGCCGTGCTTGCAAGCATAGTTGTCTGCAGAGTTTAATGTTGTTGTTACTTGGGGAGGCGTGTAGACTTGAAGGCCATGCTTGCAAGCATAGCCGTTTGTAGAGTTTCGATTTGTTGATACTCATAGCCGTTTGTAGAGTTCAGAGTTGTTACTGCTTCTCACAAACCTCCGCCGTCCTGCTTCTAGCTTTCGCAGCCCTGCTCTCAAGTTGACGATTGACAGGCCAGGTGTACCAGGAGTATTGTGCCCGTCTGAAAACGTCAACTGTAGGGCTGGAAGACAACTTGGAGCTTTGCCCGGTTCTAACCGACCCCCAAGCTTGCTTGATCTCTTTGCTCAAGGATCTCTCTGCTTTCAGGGCTTTTACGGTGCACTCTTCCGTTCCCGACATTGTGATTGCGCAATGGCAAGTTTGGACGTCCGAACCGCGCCCACCACCTTTCCTGTCTTGCTAGGTGGTCGGGACCGCAGCAAAGTTGAGCTCGCAGAGCAGGAGGCTGTGACTGCAGACATCAAGAGCCCGCTGAACAGGGACCTTACTAAGGCCGCTGGAGTCCGTGCTTCGACGACGCAGCGTGATGAGACGCCGGTGCCAGAAGAGCCGTCTCGGCAGGCAGCGTCGCCGCCGCAGCAGGTCTTAGATGTGCTTCTCTCCAAAGAGGAGGCACTGAGCTTGCAGTCTGAGCTGATGGAAGCCTTCAGCGCCCCTGCATTTCAAAAGCAGCTCCACGAGCTTGGACGTTTGCATGGTGTTGGGACAGACGGATGCCGAGCATTAGTCCTGAAATTGGTCCGAAGTAAACAAGTCGAGATCATCTCACGTTTCGGCCTGCAAAGCTCTCAGGCGGGTATTGAGGGTATGCTGTCTGCCTTCAAGTCCCTCGAGACGGACCCAGACATCCAGGTCAACAACATGGCCATGAAGGAGCTGCTCTGCCTGAGCGAGATGCCGTTCCCGACGCCGGTGCCAGAGGCAAGGACCCCAAGGGACCCCAAGTGCTCAAGTTCTCAACACCGAACCTGAACCGAAGCCACAGCTCACTGAAGCTCGCAAGCCGTGAGCCTAAAGCTTCCCGAGAGTTTTGCCCTGCCAGAGGTGCGAATGGTCGTGCAGCGTCCGTCTACGAAGCATCGCGTCATGGACGTTCTTCGAGTCCAACTCATTGAGTTCAGCAAGGCGACCTTCCAACTTGAGGCAACTGGCCGTGAATGCCTTGAAGGGTTCCGGTACTTACCCGCCCGTTGTTACGCCTTTCCGCAGTTGCTGCAACCTGCAAGCACTTCAGAGTTCGCGAGGTCGAGGAGCTAAAGCGCCAGGCGAAGGTGTCGGATGCAGCGGGTGGCTTCTACCACCTACCTGGCCGCGCTGACCTGGCCCTGATAGTGCAGCAGGCCGATGTTGGGTCTTGGGCTGAGCCTAAAGCCAGACAAGAGCTTGCAAGGGCGTTGGGTTCAGAGCCTGGGCTTTGGAGTTCCTGGACGGGTTTGGCTCCTGCGCAGGTCCTGCTTCCCCAGTATGGCTTCGCTGGCTCCAAGGAAGGAGTGCAAGACATGATCCAGCATTGCGCCCCGTTCGTCAAGGACCGGATGGAAAGAGCCAGAGCGAGAGAGAGCGAGAGAGCACTGGCGAAAGAAAGAAAGAGAGAGCGCCCGACAGAATGAGCGAGAGCACGCAAGCAAAAAGTCTTAACGTATAAAGCTTGTGAGATGCCAGGATCCAGACGTGGCAAGCCTGCTCGACAGGGTGAATGACCGACTTGGCATGTCCACTGCGGCATGCGATCGCTTCAGGGATCTTCTGGCCCACTTGGCCTGAGGTGCTCGAGCACGAACGCCAGTCCTGCACGAAGCCGTGCTTGAGCACATTGGCCACGTGCTTTGCATCGTTACGACGGCAGAACATCAAGATTCTGCCTCTTCGCTGTTTCATTCGCTGCTCCCGCAAGGCTTGGTGTCTCCAGGCGAAGCGTATGCATTTCCCCTTGTGGCAGTTTTGTGAAAGCACTTGCACACCCCAATATGCACCACACTCTCAGAAACGCCTCAAATGGCCAACGTAAGCGGCTCTAGCCCGGAATGCGGCCATGCCCAGCGAGGGTGCAGCGCTCGGATAAGAGCTTCAAGCGGGCTTCGTTGGGCTTCAGGTTGGAGTTCTCCCCATTTTGGTTTAGGCCTGATCTTTGGAGGGTTTAGGTCACCGATGTCACCAGAAGTCCACACGTCACCTGGAGGTTTGAGCAGAGGGTATTGTAAGCATTTTACTTCGCGTCATACCTGCCGTCCAGGTGGCTTGCCGTTAGAATTTGTTGAGTCTTTTAGGCACAAGAGTTGCCAACAACAGTAGGCATCACGTCTCTGCTTGATGGCCCATGTACAGATTCTCATGTAAGGCGCTTTGGCTCTGCTGGGAAGGGCCCACTTTAAGCAACACGTACATCAAGACAGGTCGCTCTGATCACCACACGATTCGTTGTGTTTGTGAGGCTGCACGCATCTGCACGCCAAAACGCAAGAGAGAGGGTTCACCGGGTTCACCGTTCACCGTCAACTTCAAGTACACTGTCGAGGTATCCAGCTCCCGAGGATGCGTCCGCCGCTCTCGGTCGATGGATCGCATGCTAGACCTTCGGGTGTCGGGATCGAGTTTCGGTGGACAATATCGCAACCCCTCCCCAAACGAGCACCCAACGGCAAAAACTTAAGGATATGTCCAGGCGACCGTCAACGTAACGAGGTGCGGATACCGCTGCCACCACGACGACCTCCACAACTACCCCTACCCCCTACCCTAGACCCCCACAACTACCACTGCCACCGCTACCGCTACCACGACGACGATGACTACTGCTACTGCTACTCCTACTCCTACTACTACTACTACTACTACTACTACTACTACCACTTCCACTTCCACTATACCACTATACCACTATACCACTATACCACTATACCTATACCACTACCACTACCACTACCACTACCACTACCACTACCACTACCACTACCACTACGACTGCTACTACGACTGCTACTACTACTACTACTACTACTACTACTACTGCTACTACTACTACTACTACTACTACTACTACTACTACTACTACTACTACTACTGCTACTGCTACTGCTACCTACTACCTACTACCTACTACCTACTACCTACTACCTACTACCTACTACCTACTACCTACCACCTACTACCTACCACTACCACTGCCACTGCCACTGCCACTGCCACTACCACTAGCACTACCACTACCACTACCACTACTACTACTACTACTACTACTACTACTACAACTACTACGACTACGACAGCTCCTGCGGCCTACAGCTTGTTTGATTTCTTTGCTCAAGGCTCTTCCTCTCTCAGTGTTCAGGTCCGCTCTTCTTTGCTGGAAAGCGTGCGATGGCAAATGTCGACCGACGAATAGCACCCACCACCTATCCGGTCTTGCTTGGTCGGGACCGCAGCACAAAATCTGAATTTGCAGGGGAGGTGCAGGCCGCTGGAGTCCGTGCTTCGACGACGCAGCGTGATGAGACGCCGGTGCCAGAAGAGCCGTCTCGGCAGGCAGCGTCGCCGCCGCAGCAGGTCTTAGATGTGCTTCTCTCCAAAGAGGAGGCACTGAGCTTGCAGTCTGAGCTGATGGAAGCCTTCAGCGCCCCTGCATTTCAAAAGCAGCTCCACGAGCTTGGACGTTTGCATGGTGTTGGGACAGACGGATGCCGAGCATTAGTCCTGAAATTGGTCCGAAGTAAACAAGTCGAGATCATCTCACGTTTCGGCCTGCAAAGCTCTCAGGCGGGTATTGAGGGTATGCTGTCTGCCTTCAAGTCCCTCGAGACGGACCCAGACATCCAGGTCAACAACATGGCCATGAAGGAGCTGCTCTGCCTGAGCGAGATGCCGTTCCCGACGCCGGTGCCAGAGGCAAGGACCCCAAGGGACCCCAAGTGCTCAAGTTCTCAACACCGAACCTGAACCGAAGCCACAGCTCACTGAAGCTCGCAAGCCGTGAGCCTAAAGCTTCCCGAGAGTTTTGCCCTGCCAGAGGTGCGAATGGTCGTGCAGCGTCCGTCTACGAAGCATCGCGTCATGGACGTTCTTCGAGTCCAACTCATTGAGTTCAGCAAGGCGACCTTCCAACTTGAGGCAACTGGCCGTGAATGCCTTGAAGGGTTCCGGTACTTACCCGCCCGTTGTTACGCCTTTCCGCAGTTGCTGCAACCTGCAAGCACTTCAGAGTTCGCGAGGTCGAGGAGCTAAAGCGCCAGGCGAAGGTGTCGGATGCAGCGGGTGGCTTCTACCACCTACCTGGCCGCGCTGACCTGGCCCTGATAGTGCAGCAGGCCGATGTTGGGTCTTGGGCTGAGCCTAAAGCCAGACAAGAGCTTGCAAGGGCGTTGGGTTCAGAGCCTGGGCTTTGGAGTTCCTGGACGGGTTTGGCTCCTGCGCAGGTCCTGCTTCCCCAGTATGGCTTCGCTGGCTCCAAGGAAGGAGTGCAAGACATGATCCAGCATTGCGCCCGAAAGAGCCAGAGCGCGAGAGGTCTGTGAGGGGTTAAGCCCCTTCACCATAGCCCTGACACAAGTTGTCGTGTATGCTTTACGGCCATAGCTAAAAAGTCTAAAAGCCCTTCATGACGAATTACGCTCGCCTTTCTCATCCCTTCACCAGTTCCTTTTCGGGTGGGCTTGAAGCCCGGGAAACTTGACCGTCCCCTATGCCCGAGAAAGAGAGTGCAAGCAAGAGAGAGAGAGAGAGAGACTGATTCCAGCATGGTCATGTGATTGTGGCCACCAGCATCGTCATCCTTCGTTTGCATGTTGAGTTGGAACAGTTGATGTTTATCGACGTTGTGCTATTGCCGTTCTCAGACCATGCGTAGTTTACCTCATTTGGAAAAGCTCACCTGGCTGCGGGAGTGGGGAGCGTCGACGGCTGCACCCCTGCCTTCTACCCTCCTGAAAGAAAGAAAGGCTGATAGCCAATTTCCCTGACACGTCCCCGCGTGCAGGTCGCACCTCCACCTCTTAGCCTTGCAAACAAAAAGAATAAGAAAGGGAGTTCGAGAGAGAGAGAGAGTGAGAAGGCCTTCGAACACCGCCACTCGGTGATGCATTGCTAGTAGAGTTGCGCAGGCATCGCTCGGACACCAGGCTCAAAGAGAGGGGCTCAGAACCAGCATGAGGGGGGCTGTTACTTTAGACGACAGTCAGGTTGGGGCCAATGGTTGCAGCGGGCATTGCGGGCAGGCCGATAGCTTCCTCAGGAGCCCTGCCGTTTCAGTCAATCCCAATTTCTGCAGCGCGTGAAGCCGTGCTGGGGCGATGCACTTTAATAGAAAAAACTGAGAAAGCGAGGAGCGAGAGAGAGAGAGAGAGCCAGAGAGGGAGACAGACATAGAGCAACTCCGGCTGTGCTCAGTTTCACGCCAACAGACGCATGTGACGGAGCAAAAAGCCTCTCGCGGATGCGGAAGGGGGGACCTGAATAGTCCTTCATTTAGCACAGACACAGGCATGTTCGGCAAGGCGGGGTTTCGTGGGAGTATGAACACGGCGTAACGGGGGAACAAAGCCAGTCGTCGAGTTAAGGGGACCTACCGAACACCCTGCAACATGTTTCACACAAGACTCGAACAACGGCGTAGCGCTCGCGCGCAGGGGCTGTGTGGGGGCTATAACCCCATGACCCCGAACGCCTCGCAAGCAAGCAAGAGAGCGAGCGAGATAGCACAGAGGCAAGCATGATCGGCAAGGCGGGGAACCCTTTTCTGCATGTTCCTTACCGCAATCTTTCTGAATAAATCGGGAGCCTGCCGACATGCTTGCAAAAAGTGTTCACACCAGACTTGGACATTGGCGTAGCGCTGGCGCGCAGGGGGGGTGGGGCTTGCTCCACATCCTCCAAACGCCGGGCAAGCAAGCAAGCAAGCCAGAGAGAGAGAGAGAGAGAGTGAGGGTGTGGGTGTGCGTGTGCGTGTGACAGTGAGAGTACTGTTTCCCCACACGCTGTGCAAGCAAGCAAGAGGCTGTCGCCCCTCATACAGCCTGCGCCGCATCTGCGAACGACCAACACAGCACCACTGCTCACCGCTGCACCCCCCCCGACAGACACCCCGCCAAGGCCGCCTACACCTGGATAGAGGGGGGTCGGGTCGGCCGAAAGCCTGAGATGGAGAGAGCGAGCCGAAGAGGAAGAGCGCGGGGAAGAACTAGAGTGTTAAGGAAAGCGAGCTACCGAAAGCACTCAGCCGGGGATCCCGAACTCCCAGAATGGTCAATGCCTGCTGCAACCAGCAGAATCTTCAACGACGAACTGGCTCAAAGTAGTGTTGAAACCTGAAGTACAGAGACTGTGAGATGCCAGGATCCAGACGTCGCAAGCCTACTGGACAGGGTGAATGACCGACTTGGCATGTCCGCTGCGGCATGCGATCGCTTCAGGGATCTTCTCGGCTACCCGGCTGAGTGATTTTAAGTCGCACGATGCGCAATCAAATCTTCCGGTCTGCCAACAGCCGGTGCTTCGCTGTAGCAGTGGAGCGCGCTGGCTTAAGGCTTGAGGCCAACCTCATGTCTCGTTCGAATTTACAGCTTTGCATCGTTACGATACGAGGGCAAAGCATGAACAGAATAGGTCTGAATCTACCTGTTGTTTCAAGTTCCAATCGCTGCTCTCGCATCACATGGGCTGGTCGTCTCCTGGGTAGCCCTATATATTGTGTTCCTCCTATGCCGCATAGGCACCCCCAAACTTAAACTAGGATTTTTCGGCGCATGAAGCTTTGTGAAAGCACTTGCACACCCAAATACGCACCACCAACGCCTGAAATGGCAAACGCAAGTGGCTCTAACCCGAAACCCGGCCATGCCCAGCCAGGGTGCAGCGCTCGGATAAGAGCTTCAAGCGAGCTTCGTTGGGATTCAGGTTGGAGTTCTCCCTTTCTGGATGCGTTTTGGGTCCAGGCCTTGTCTTCGGAAGGTTTAGATCACGGCTTCAAGGTTTTGGGCCAGAAGACCACGTGTCGCCTGCGTGCTCACCTGCTTGCTGAGTCCTTCAGGCGCAAGATTTCCAATACCGCCAGACGACGTCTCTGCTGCGTGATAGTTTAAATGTACAGATCCTGATCTTGTCAGCTGGCACTTTGCATCAGAGCCCAGTGCTCCGAGACGGCCATCTCAAGCAAAAGGTGCATCAGGACAGGCGCTGGGTGATCTGAACATGCAAGATTGACCAGATAGGCCCCGCATCGAGTCTGTCGTCAAGTACATGGGTTCACCGTCCAAAGTGTGGTCAACATTTCATTGAATGCCCACTGAGCTGGGAAGACCAGGTGTTACACTACCTGCCTGCATGTACAGTAACGCAAAGTCTGTTGCGACACCACAAGGGATTGCGGTGTCTTCAACTCATGGCTTCAGAGACTTCCAGCATGCTGCAGGCCTTGCAAAAGAGTGTCGCACGGGCCTCGAAACTATAGCAAGAGTGCGGAGTTCCTCCTCTCTGCTTCCCAACTGATCAGCTTAAATCCACGGCCTGAATCATGTAGCCCAGAAGAGGTGAGTTTTTGGCGATCAGGCTTGCAAGGCCTGTATCTCAGGACCTGCATGGGCAGACAAAATGTGCATGTCCTAAGGATGAGCACAACACCGAGCTGTCTCGTCAGCGCAAAGAGTTTCAGTCAAATTCGCTCGCTCGACCCTCAGCTCAAGCCAAGCAGCCCACGGCCTCATATTGCGGGGCACAAACCTTCAAAGGCTCTCACTCTCACTCGGTGAAATTCTGAAGCTTTTTGGAGAGCACTTAGGCCGTGGAGCGCTTCACTGGTGAGCGGCGCAATGCAATCAAACGTGACCTGCTTGCTCCAGAAGGGCTTTTCAATCAAGGTCTCGGGATGCAGGGGGTCGGGTTTGTCAGGCTGAGTTGGATTTGCAGCGGTCGTGAGAAATCGGGGATTTGCCGTGACTCTTCGTTCTAGGTTTGTGCTCTGTAGCATCGAGGCTAGGCTCTCGAGGCTCTTACATAAACTTTGGAGCCCTGCAGCAGACGAGGCCTCGATGAGGAGCTGCGGAGTGCAGGAGCCCTGCGGGGCTACAAGTGCTGGCGTTTTGTTCCTGTGTTGAGGAACGGACCTGTCGACTCTCACTTCCTCAGCGGGCCAGCCCAGAAAATCAGATAATCTCCTCCTGTAGTGTTACCGTGGCAGACCCTGTCATGACAGAGCAAGCGAGGACGAACGGAGGACCTGACGTTTGTCCCAGCGACCTGGCTGGAAAGGCCTGCCCAACCCTGCAAACCGATCCACTGCCTGTTCTCTGAGTTGTGGCACAGTCAGGGAGAGCGTCATGGAGTGTTCGGTCATGGAGGGTTCTCCTCACACCTGCATTCTGGAACGCTGAATCCCGTCTGCCGCGAACCACAAGAACGAAGTGCCAAGAGTAACACACGAAAGCGAGCTAAAGGTGTCAGCTGTGGCGGTGGCGTGGCTGTGGGTTTCGTGTGGTCTAGTACGAGTGGACAAAAGGAGGATGAGTAGGAGAAGATGCTCCCATGGCACATTTGGTACATCCTGAAGCAAAGCGACGATGCCAAGATCGAGACTGAAAAGATGTTGAACTGCTAACGGAACCTTGCTTTGAGCCGAAGCATTGCCCGCGTTGGCAGGCACACAGCCTGAGAGTTAAGACCCGCAGAGCCAACGACGCCATGTGCTGTGTTTCCGGATTCCGGCAGGTTCCTACGAGGAGAGGACAGGACGCTGCAAAACATCCTGGAAGGAGACGCCTCTGCACCGAACTCAGCTCCGACCGTTGCTTCCACTTGTGTGGAGGTCCGGCCAAGTTGCTGACTGAGTCCTTGGAACTGCGAATTGTTGTTAATTTGACTCGAAGTGTCTGCTTTTCCGAATCAGTCTCATGTGCTGTCTGAGATCGTGCCGCCCATCTACGCACAATCGCTTGTGAAGGGAAGGCCGCGCAGTATGCAAAGGAGACCTATTGACGGGAGTATATAGTCGTACCTGGAATGCAGCTTGAATCGTTGTAGCAGAAAGCGGGTTTAACACATGAGGTTGCTTGCACGGCGATTTATTGAACATGTCGAATCTCAATTTTTGCATTGTGCAAGAGCTTGTTGTTTCACACCATTGGTGTCAAGGAGAAGCAGATTACGCTGCTCTCAGTTAGGTCTCTCCTTTGGTAAAGATGACATCTTGTCCAGAAGACGCCTGAGCGACAGAGCCCTCCACTCCAAACACCTGCAGGGGTGGTGCGCCGATGGCCATCGACCCCTTGGCAATTTGGTGCGGGGAGGCCGGTGGATGAGACTTCTTGAGTTTGGAGATGCATGCGGCAGCTAGAGTGTA
Organism: Symbiodinium sp. CCMP2592; assembly: GCA_905221615.1. Taxonomy (NCBI): domain Eukaryota; class Dinophyceae; order Suessiales; family Symbiodiniaceae; genus Symbiodinium; species Symbiodinium sp. CCMP2592. The sequence goes on from CAJNDT010006059.1 coordinate 196,317, forward strand.
ATCGAATGAGAATTTACAGACGCAATGGAAATGGCACACATATACCTGCACCTGCACACAGGAACACACACTTTCTCACACACTCCCTCTCTCTCTCTATCTCTATGTCTCTCTCTCTCTCTCTCTCTTTCTTGTGCAATGCCGTCTGTGTGTATATACGTTTACATACGCACACATAGAGACTGCGAAAGTACACTAGTCCAGAATGCGCACCAAACTACCCTAAAGTAATTCCGTGCACGAGCTCACACGACTGAGACCAAAGTAGCCCTGAAGTTCGGAAGCGCCTTTTGTCTGCAAGGGCAAAGTGGTCTTGAGCCAACGAAGGTTGGCAAAGTCTGTGGGAGAAGGGGACGTGTTATTTTCACACGCCTCCTCGAGATTAAAGTTACGTACTTTACTCTCGTACAAAGTATAACACGTAGAAAGCATGTACATGTGTAAAGCGAACTGAGGCGCCAAAAGTTGTTTTGCTTCCAGCGCTGGAGAACTGTAAAGTACAACGATGCCTCCTATCTACAGCATCAACAGTTGCCTCTGTAAGAAAGTTCGTTGTGCTCGTTGTGCACGTGTGTCGGCCCATCAAAGTGCAGCGACAAAGTGGTATCGTGGTGCCGTGGCGTAACAATCGGCACAGTAAAGTGCAGCGATCGGCAAAAGGTAGCACCAAGTGTCAAAAGACACCGAAAAGTGTGCTGCAAAGTGGCCAACCATACGGCGAAAAGTGCCACTGTTCCATGGCCCAACCATAAAGGCGAAAAGTGGCCATCATAGCCTCGCAGGGCGCGTCATAGTTGACGGCGTAGCGCCAGCGAGGGGCACCCAGCCCTCGGGCATATCTTCGCAAAGTTGATATACCTCGGGGAGGATCGGCAGGTGCATAAGCCGAAAGTGGCGGCATTCCACACCAAAAGTACCATCAAAGTAACGATTGAGATCGTTGACCAATTGGCACGGTTGTTGAAAGTGCCGCACCACCAGAAAGTGCACCACGAAGGGTTCATGGGCACCTCGAGCACCGCAGTCTTGATCAGAAAGTCGACATATCGTCGATTCCACATGCGTGCCCGGCCAGTGCCTAAGTAAATCGCCAGCCACTGCTGAGTGGGGCGAAAACCAAAAGTGCATGTCTCCTCACTTGCAGGAAAGGGGAAAGTCACCCCCTGCATTTGCGAGATCGACAGCTGAAAAGTGTAAAAGAGATAGGCCGACCTGAGGCTCAAGGAAATATTAAGACAGTTTTCCAAAGTCCCCAGCACGGCATCATAGCGAACTGTAAAAGTTCCAGTGCTGCGTGCAGCGGCCAGTGCTCGATCCAGAACACTCAAAGGTAAAGTAACGAAAAGCATGAAAGGCGACCATGCTGCAGGATCGCCTGGCAAAGTGCTCCCCGGGCTTACATGGAACAACCAGAAAAGTTGGCTGCGCGTCAACATGTAAAGTTCAGGAGCCGACATGCTCGGCGATACTGTGTTCAAACCAGGGAAAAGTATTGACTTCCCAAGGATAAAGTTATCATTGAAACCTGTCCCGGGACGCCAAAGTTGCTCAACCTGGCGGCCATTGAACAAAATCTCCAGCATAAGTTGCAAAGTTGCCCAACAGCCAAAACTTGAAAAGTCAGGGACGAAAGTCCCCTGAGCGAAGCCATACCCTGGCTGTGGCCGCTCGATCGAAGGCGGCAAAGTGCCAGGTGGAGTCTTGGGCGCCATCACGGCTGAGGTTGCTTCTCGAGGCGGCCAAAAGTGATCAAACGGATCAGCCTTCTCAAAAGTCTGCGGAAAAGTCCACGCAGAAAGGATGCAAAGTAGGCCAAATCGGCGTGGTAGGTGCCCACAAAGTGGTAAGCAGCCGTAAGCACCAAAAAGGCGACGATCAAACAAAAGCCAAAAGTGGCTCCCGGCTCGTCGTCCTGATTTGCCGGTGGAGCGAGGCCGGCTTGCTCAAAGTCGCTCCTTTGTAAAAGTGGCTCCCTCAGCACCTGGACAAAGCCACCCCGTCTGGAGTGTGAAAGCCCAAAGTCCAGACCTGTCTGGAAAGCTCGCTCCACCAAAAGTCTCAGGATTCTGAGCTCGGCGTCCGAAAGTGGCGGCTCAGGTGGCAAAATCTGATTGTTATCCATCTTGCCAAAAGTCACCACAAAGTTCTCAGAGCATTCCAGAAAGTTGCAGTTGCAACGCAGAAAAGTCAGACAGCCATAGCATGCCGAGAGAGAGCGAGCGGTAAAAGTCAAAGTGAAAACGGTTGCGGCGAAAAGGCGCGAGGTAAAACCAAAACCCACGACAAAACCCGAACACCCTGAACGGGAAAGTCAAGTTTACATATTATGTACATTAAAAGTGGTGCCGTTGCACCGGAAGACCATCATCGGAAATTCATCCACCATCAAAGTTTCACGGTAAAAGTTTCTTCCTTTTCGGAACGGAGAAAACGGAAAACTGAAAAATCATCTTCAAAGTTGGTTCCGGGAAAATTGAAAAATTAAAGCGACGAGCGAAACTCGAAGACATGTCGAGATTGCACAAGCAAGCAAAAGTACATGTCCGCGCAAGCATGAAAAGTACATGCCCGCAAGAACGTGATTCTCTCAGCTCTCAAAGTCCTCTTCTTTCTCGTCTGGGTTCTTCTGGGAAAGATGATGAGTGGCGAAGTCCAACCCGAGATGGGTGGCTAAACCTCAAACCCAAAAGTAGGAAGATGGCGGTGCAAAGTATCCTTTGCGATGTATTTCGTAATGATATCTGCTGGGTTCAAAGTGCCAAGAACTTTCTTAATCCGAACCATGCCTGAAGCAACAAGTTCCTGTACATAAAGAAAGCGAAGCTCAACATGCTTAACCTTACGGCTTGCGCCGAAACGTGAAGCAATGCTTTTACCAACGTTACTATCGGTAAAAACACAAAGGTTCGCCTTGTGAAAAATTTTAGACTCTTCCACCAAAGACCTCACGAAAAGAGCGTCTGCGGTCCCAGACCCAATTGCATAAAGTTCTGCCTCTCCGCTCGAGAGGGCCACAGTGTCCTGGGTCCTGCTGTGCGAAAGTATAAGTATATTCGCACCGAGCACAAAGAGAGAGACACCTGAAGTGGACCGTCGGGTGTCGTGGCACCCTGCCCAGTCACTATCAACGTAAATGTTGATGTCTATTGCTTTGTGAAAGTGAGAGTGTAAGTTGCAGTTTCTGCTCAAAGTGTTTTGTTCCTGCCAAGTACTTCAAAAGATGTTTCACCTTAGCTTCGTGTTCGGTCGTAGGAGCAGAAAGTCCTCGACTCAGCTCCTTGACAGCATACATGATGTCAGGGCGCGCGCTGGAAAGCCACAAAAGTTGGCCCGCAGCGCGCTGGTAGCGCTTGTGATCCTCAGGGTCCAAAGGTTCACAGCCGAGCTGCTTCCTCAAAGCATCCGTTCCTGGCGCAAGTGCCTGCCGGCACTGTTTCAAACCGTAAAGCTCTAGCATCGTATCAATGTAGGATGGGCTCATTCCGCGCTTCAGGTTGCGGCCTAGAAACGACGAACTCTGACCTTCATTCAAAGTACCTGTCACCTTGAGCAACAAGTCCTTCTGAAGATCCTGGATCAAAGTCGAAACATCGGCCTGCGAACCGAATAACATCAAGTCGTCCACGTATGCCAGGACGTAAAGTTGCTTACTGTCATGCACGTAAAGGTTTGGGTCCGACTTCATGCGTCTAAAGCCGTTCTTCTCCATGACAGACGCAAAGTGCTGTTGCCACAGCTTCGGGCTGTGCTTGAGGCCGTAAAGAGCTTTCTTAAGCTTCCACAAAGTACGGCCCTCAGGGTAAAACTCAAGAGTCGGAATGACATAAAAGTCACCATCGACCAGGGCCTGAAGGAATGCCGTCGAAATGTCTCCGATCGAGATGTGCCATCCCTTTGCTACAGCCACAGTCAGAAGCAACCGAAGCGTGGTTAAGGACGGGGTTGAGGCGAAAGTCTCATCCTTGTCTTCTACAAGTTGAGTGTACCCTCGACCCACTATCCTACAGCGTGCAGTGCCGTCTGGCTTGCGCACCTTAACCCACTTCGTGGAAATTGCAGACTGCAAAGTCTCCTCAGAGACCGACTCAACGGAGACCTCGTCAAACACGTCAAAGTCACGCATCGACTTCATCTCCTTAGTCATGCCTGCAGCTTCCTCTTCACGCGTGAACTCAGTCTGGTTCCAAATGTGCGGATTCTCAAATGTATTCATCAGCAAAAGTTCTTTCTCATCTTGATTCACCGACGCAGGCACTTCAAGGTCCTGCTTGGTTGTCGCAGCAGCGACACGAAAGTCACACACGCGAAAGCGCTTCTTGGTTTTCGCAAAAGTTACGCTGGCCATTCTCTGCACCTTGCTGGTACCAACAGGCAAAGTCTCCGAAGTGCGTTTGGTCGGAGAAGAAGCAGACGCCTCCTCAAGTCGAGGCCTAGTAGCCGCAGGTTGCGGCAAAGCTGCTTCCGTTGAGGACCTTGGTTGGCCCTGCGTCTGTTGGTCCAAAGTGACGTGCGGCGGCTCAAAGGTGTCAATGCCGGGAGAAGCAGCCACAGACTCCAAGTCCGACAAGTCTTCCCTTGGCGGGATCGCCTCTGGTTCAAAGCCGCTCAAGTCGTCACCAAGCAAGTCTTCAACCTCTTGCAAGTCTCCAGGTGCAAGTGGCTCAGTCGACTCTTGCTGCTCAAAGTTCGAAGGACCTTCTGCTGCCGCCTCCTCGGACCGCTTGGCTTGAGGAAAGACAAAAGTGTCCGTCTCAGCCTTCGAACCAGTGGGGTCCCAAGGACGTGCAGAGATCGACTGCAAAAGTGCAAGGTCTGCAGGCACAAAAGCTGCACGAGCCTTCTGCGGATGAGGCTTGCGGCTTGCGGAAAAGAACTGTCTCACCAAAGCCACAGATAAAGCCGGCATACTTCTTATGCCAGCGCCGCTCAAAAGCCGTCGTTCCTTCCGCGTTACAAAGGTAACGGTTCACAAGCCACTGCGCGTGACGTACCAGCCAGGTAAACAAAGCTGAGTGAACCGAAAGGTCCACGTCGTAGCGCTCAATCAAGGATCTCAAGGCGCAAAGCCTTGATCTGTCCGTACAAAGTGGCCTGCATGTTACCCAGGCTGCCCTGCGCTTGCTTCCAACCGACGGGTGTCTTGCGAAAAGAAAGTCCACCAACCTCACCAGTCACAGAAGTTGCAATAGCGAGGAGGGCGGGTTCGGGGTCCGCTTGCAACACCGAAAGTTCTGCCGGCTTCAAAGCGGCGAAGTTCCGCTTGCGAGTAAGGTGTGCGGGCCTTGGTGGGGATCACAACAGAAAGTGCCATGCCCGACAGAACATCGACAACGTTCAAGATCGTGATCTGTTCCTCACCAGGCTTGTCGCCAAGAAAGCTAAAGTCCATCTGCAGCACAGGCTGCTTCAGGGAAAGTCGGCGGCTCTTGGCCTGCTTACTCTTGGCACGCACACAAACTTCGCACCACGGCTTAAAAGGCAAGTGCGTCAACTCGTGCTCAAGCCGCTCCGTCAAAGTTGGCTCGCCCGGCTGCTTAAGTCCGCGTGGGCGACGCGCAACATAGACATAGTCGGGAGCCTCTGGCTCGCACTCAACAAGTTGCAAGTCTGCCGTCTCAAAGCAAGTGGCTCCGACAAAAGGTGAGCTGATCAAAGTAGCGCCGTTCTTGCGCCAAACGTCAGCGTGCCAAAAGGGCACCTCTTCTGTTTCGGGCCTCACAACCAAAGTCATGCGACCGTTGCCAAGCTGCTCTTTAAAGTGCGGATCTTCAGGCACAAAAAGTGTTGTCCGCTGTTCGTAGTGGACACGCGCCCAGCAAGGCGGCAAGTCAAGCCGCAAGTCGTGCGTGTACGGCTGGCCTGTTGCCGGGTCCTTCTCTGAAAGTTGCTCAAGCAAAGCCTTCCGAAAGTCGTCAAGCGTTCCTGAAGAAGTCTGCTCAAGGCGCAGACGCAAAGTGTCCTCGGTGCTTTGCTCTTTGAGGCCTTTGTGGGCTGCTTGAAAAGTGGTTGTGGGGCCTTTGCTAAGGGTCCTGCTGTTGCTGAAGTGGCTGTGGTACGGGTTTGGGAGTGGGTTGCGGTAAAGTTGTTTGTTTTCCAACTAGCTTGCGGCCAGTGGGCTTGGAGGAAAGTTTAAAAACAGTCTTACCAGCAAAACGTTCTGGGGCAGGTCCTTTCGGATTATCTGCTTTACGCCAGTTGTCGGTGAAAGTCTCTTTTCTGCCATCGGCGTACTCAAAGTAGGTTACGTGTTCATCTGAAAGGTCTTTCAAGTCCACAGGGCGATCCTTAGTCCCCGCGGGAGAAACGAAAGTAGCTCTCGCTCTTTTGTGTATGCGGGTCAAAGTGTTACCCGAGAGCTCCCATTTGTCAATGTGATCCTGAACTACAGGCTTAAAGACTGGGGCCACAATAGTACCTTGTGCACTTTGTGTGTGAAAAGTGTTACACACAACCTCAAACTCTTCCTTGTTGAAAGGTGCCAAAGTGGGCCTCAAGAAAAGAAGTGAACCGTGCCTAGTGATGGGCACCTTGTGTCCATCAGGTGTTTCCAAAGTGTTCGCCTTCTTAGAAGAAAGGTTCACGTCAAAGCCTGACCTCAAAAGTCTGACAACAGACACCACACAGTAGGGAACGTCGCAAACGTAAAAGTGTAGAAAACAGGGCTGGCCGGCAACAGTGAGTTGCAGCACCTGAATCAAAGAGGATCCAAGGATCGGTATCCTCCAAAGTACAAGCAATCAAACGCTCCTCCAAAGCAACATCCTTGAAAGCCGTATTCAATTTCTGAAGACCAAGATCACCAACACTGAACAGTCGTTGGTTCTCATCCGTGCGACCATTCAAGGAGAAAGTCTCAAGCGGTGCCATATAGGCCGTAGGCTCAAAGTTTCCACACTCACCGAAACCACCGAAGTTGAAGTCTACAACTCCATTCGTCATCCCATCAACTCTGAAAGTGTTCCCCAAACCAAAGTTGCCGAAAACAACAGCCGACATGAGCAAAGTGCTCTGGCTGATGCTTGCCTTAGCTTTCGGTTTGGCTTTGGGGTCGAAAGTCCAGGTGGTCCTTGCAAAGTCACAGCCGACACGGGCAAAGTTGCCGCGCCGCTTGACGAGGAAGCCTCTTCCTTAGGCTTCGCCAAAGTTTCGGCCTTCGCCGAAGGAGCGGCCTCTGCAGGCCAAACTTCTGAAATAAAGTTCGAAAAGCAACCCCAAGGGTCAACCGAAGAATCCCAGGACCAAGCATCCCAGGACTAAAGTTGATCATCCCAAGTCTTATCCCGGCTGCTAGGGTCGTTGTAAAGTTCCAGTCGGACCAATCGTCCTCACCAAAGTGAGACCAATCTCCTGTGTCCTCCGATGGGTAAAGTTCTTCACCTTCAACAGCTGAAACACGGTAGTTCGGGCAGTTGCTCGAAAAGTGTCCTGTCTGAGTCTTACCACAAGTCCAACACACCGAAGTGGAGCTAGACTTTCCTTTTCCTTTCCCTTTTCCTTTGCCTTTCATCATAAAGTTCCAATGTTGTCCTCCTTTTCCAGACGACTTCGAAAAGTACTTTCCTTGTCCTTTTCCTTTTCCTTTCTTTCCTTTTCCTTTCCTTCCTTTTCCTTTCCACAAAAAGCTGCTGCTAAAGCACCAATGTCCATCGGAGCCGAAGCTCCACCAGCAAAAGTTGCGTTCGCCGAAGTTTGTGCAACTGGGTTCATCAAAAGTCGTGATCTGTGGTATTCAAGGATAGCCTCACGAACTTGAGCATAAGTAGCCAAAGTTTGGGCATTCAACCTGAGGTGTTGTTGTAGTGCTCCTGATGTCTTGTTCAGCAAAGTAGCAACAAGTACACCGTCAGGCAAAGGTTGTCCGGCTTGTCGCTCATATCGTGTCTTGATTGTTTCCCACACGTTAAAGTCTTGCTCAAAGGTTGCTGGGTTGAACTTAAAGTCCAACAACTGCGTCAAAAGTGACGTGCTCCGCGTGGCTCCTGGCAGCGAGAACTTCTTGTAGAGTCTTCTCCATGTCTCAAAGCCGTTGCTGTCCTCGTTCTGTCGAACAACAAGTTTCGCCGAATCTTTCACAAGTTGCGAAATCAAGTAATGTAGCTTTCTAGAGAAGAGTACTCGGTTGGCGGTCTGTTCCGGTTCTACATCACCTGTGTCCAAAGTGACTGTTAGATCAGCATCTGTAAAGTCACCTTGCGCAGCTGTGGGCATCTCGGCGGTGTCCATCAAAGTCACAGCACCTACCTCGAACATCGAAATGCACGCTTTAAAGTTCCATGACCATTCTTCCCAGTCTGCTGGGTTCCCTGAGAAAGTTTCTGGCAGAGGAAGCCGAAGCTTCCCTGTAAAGTTGTCTTCACCTCCTAGTGCCATGATGTTCTACCAAAGTTCCTTGGAGCTTTCAGCTCCGCTACCATGCGAAAGTACACTAGTCCAGAATGCGCACCAAACTTCCCTAAAGTAATTCCGTGCACAAGCTCGCACGACTGAGACCAAAGTAGCCCTGAAGTTCGGAAGCGCCTTTTGTCTGCAAGGGCAAAGTGGTCTTGAGCCAACGAAGGTTGGCAAAGTCTGTGGGAGAAGGGGACGTGTTATTTTCACAGAGACAGAGGGAGAGACATACATACATACATACATACATACGTACATATATACATGTATACATGCGTGCATGCATACATACATGCATACATGTACACACATATACACACTACATGTAGAGATACATCATATTGTGTACATACGTACAGACATACATACACATGTATATGCAGGCATGCGTGTGTTTGTTCTCTACCGGTGCGCTGCTTGTGTATACATAGACATCCAAGCATATGTATGTGATACATATGTATGTATAAGGCTATTCAACAATGAGCTCATGAACAACTGTATCATCTATGTGTATGTCATATGTACATACACAGGCATCCATAAATGCATGCACATATGTATTCATATTTATATACACATATAATACACGCATATATATATATACACATACTTCACATATTGCAACTGTATGTGTGCCTGCAGATATGTCCGTCATGTCTGCGAAGACAGAGAGAAGCAGGTTTCAAGTTCAATGGTGGGGCTGAAGCTTCGGGGTGCGTATCGGGGTGTCGGCGACAAGTGTGGCCACGGCGCCTGTGCGTGGGTGATGTAGGATCTGACAGCAAAGATGTCCCTGAGGCACAGCAAGATTTTGTCGACAGTTTCAGGACTCGCTAGGTGCAGTAGCATTTGTTTTTGGTTGGATTCTGAGACATTGGGGCTGTTTGGGAAAACCTCCCGCAGTCAGGTAAAGATTCTTCCGACGGCGGCTTTGGAGCAGGCGACCAGAACTCGGTTACTTGGGGTAGTGGACCGATAGTGTGCTCAGGGAAGAGACCGAGCTTGAACGGTTGAAGCAGGATATCTTCGAAACGCATGTGTAGATGGCCTGGGGCTGGTGTAGAATCAGCGAGGGTGCCGCTGAGACTCAGCATAGAAGCCATGGTGTGACAAGTCACGATCGATATGCAAAGATAAAGCGGTGGAGCCTGAACAAGATTCGCATCTCTTCCAATGCAACAGCCTGTGGCTTCGGGTTGATTTGTCGAGCATTTCCGAAACCCTCTGAGGCATTATAATACCTGGCTGACCCCAAACCTGCACATGAATGTGAGTTCCGATGGCAGATGGGCGGTGTCTATGGGGGTTTGGACTCGTCTACGCTGCTGCGGGTGGAAGATGCCGCGCACGAAGAGGCGCTGCTGCAGGATGTGTAGATTGTGGATGGACGAAGTGGCAGGCATTGGTGCCCCTTGATCGGAAGTGACTCCGGCAACACAGACTGAGACATTGGAACTTCGCATGCCTTACAGGAGCACACGAGTCTATAGTGTTCATGGAGCTTTGTTCCTCCCAAGTCATGCCTTCGGCATGGAAAGTGTCCTTCATCGAAACCTGAGACCTGACGCGTCAGAGCCCTCAGCCCTATAGCCCGCTTGGTTGATGCAGGTGGCACGCGCCGCCTTCAGAGCCTTTAGGCGCATCAGGGTGGTAGTTGCATTGAAGGCTTCAATCTGGTGATTTTCCCCCCCCCCCCCCCCCCCCTCTCTCTCCCCTCCCTCCCCTCCCTCCCCTCCCTCCCCTCCCTCCCTCCCTCCCTCCCTCTCTCCTCCTCTCCCTCTCTCTCCCTCTCTCTCTCTCTCTCTCTCTCTCTCCCTCTCTCCCTCTCTCTCCTTCTCTCTCCCTCTCTCTCTCTCTCTCTCTCTCACACTCTCGCTGTGCTCAACGTTCCCAAGCCCGATTGACCTTGCTTTGCCGTGCCTCGACTCTGCAACCTGCCCATGTCGATGCTCCGGGAATTGCGATTAGCATGCATACTACTGTATACTGTGACATGCGGAGTCACCATCAGGTGAAGAGGAACTATTATGTTCCAGCATCCGGTTTGCAGCAAGGTCTCGTTCTGGAAAAATCAGACATCGAGTTATGAATCCAAGCCACAGTGTGAAGGGCAAGCGGAGTTGAACGCAAGCTCACCACTTCAACTTGAGCCTTGGAGCCATACTTAAGATCTTTTGTTCTTGGCATCAAACTGCGAGCCGCAAATTTGTGGGGCAAGGCTTCTCAGGTCGGGATCTGCGACTCTCCAAGTCTATGACACTGAGAACTACTCGTACCTGTTCTTCCCGATGGCAGGGCCTTCTGCAGGGAGTACGACCTCAAAGCCAAGCTGATCAGCAACAAGTCGCGGGCCGACATTCAGAACTCGGTTTTAGGGGGATGTGTGAACCTGCGGTTGGTTGTGCTGTAACACGGTGCACATGTTCGACTCAAAGCTCGAGCAGCAGCAGGTGTCAGTGTTGGTTTCCTAAATTCCTGCCAGTACATTGAAGTTTCGATTTGCAGGGTTTTGGTCCTGCACTGCGGTCGCATTGTACTGCCCCTTACGTGGGACCATGGTCCTTTGGCGTGGTCTTGGCCTTGTTTGGGGATGTGACTGTTCTCGGTTCTATGCTGGAGTGATCGAAAATTGTTGGACTCGGAGGACCTGCTCAATCAGGGTTCGGGATGCACGTGAGGTCAGGGAGAGTTCAATCTGTGAGCTTGTGGACACACTGCAGCCAGAACGCCCGAAGGTACACCGTGACCGATTTGCGGGCGATGGACACACAGGGTCAGCCGACAGATTTTGCGGCACGTCGCTGAGATATTTGCGATGTTCCAGATGTTTGGAACCATGGTTCCACTTGCTGACTTCCACGAGATCCTTTGTTGCTAACGTAGCCAATCACGACACATACAAGCAAAGTCCGTGGAGCGGCGAATCAAGTTTTGGAGTTTGCCTTCGCGGCAGAGACTGAACGCAGCTATGAAGCTAACAGCTCAAGATTTTTCCCTACATGTTGTTTCCAACATCTCATCTCAGGTGTGGGTCTCACAAAGAAGCATGAATCAGTGGAAAAAGGCCCGGCCTCATGAGAATTCACGACTTTTCACATCTCCTCTCCCGCTGATGTTGCCTCGCAACAGCAGTCAGGATCGATTCGTTTGAGTTTGGGAGTTTGGGTGTTGTGAATCGAAGCCGCCCAGCCTGCAGATAACATTTCGATATCTAAATGTATATCGCCAATCATGAGCCATTTGGCTCCTCCACATGTCCGGTAAGAGCAACCGTGAACTATCAGAGTTAGATGCCCAAACAACTGCCTGCAGGTCACAGGTGAGAGTCGGGAGACAGTCCCGAGGCCGGGGACTGGCTTCGCATGTTTAAATGAGCAAGAGACTGCACTCACCAGGAGCTTCGAATTTAACGTTTGACATAGTATGAGTTTCATCAGGCCAAAATAAACTGACAGCCTGCACTGGGGCTGGCAGTCTGCAAGTGGAAGAACGGCTGTGAGACACATCGGGCCAATGAACGCTCCAGACGTCGAACGAATAGGAAGGAGCCCTTGAGCGACATCAAGCCGACAAAGACTGATGGCATGCACAGGTTGCACACGGAACAGATTGGCGTGCCTCATGTTGAAATTGACAATGCGAAACACAACGACCCGGTACGGATTGGCAGCTGACGACGTCACGTCGGTGTGAAAGCGAAGGAGCTGCTCTCGCGGACAGTCTGGGCATGCAGCTTGCGTGGGAGCTAGTCGAGCACCTAGTAGTAGAGTCGGTAACCTTTAACCTTTTGTGGGTAGTATAGTCCCTATATAATCCTTATATACCCGAAAAGGTTGACCTTTAGTTCCCCATGATACCCGACAAGTAGGAGCATGTCCGAGCAATGCAGCCTGCCAGCGCAGCACCCCCGTAACCACCACGAATCGTTGTTGCTGTTACAAAGCTTTATCTACCCCGCTGAACTAGAGACGATGTAGACCGAGTGTTGGGCAGTTAAATGGTCAGGCACCGACTCTGGCGGCATTTCGTCCGGGAGGCCTTGCAGCCTTTTCCCTCAACGATGACGATTGAGTAATGTTTCTCTGGATCGTAATCCTACGAAGAGATCAAGCTTGAAGGGATCGGCATTCAGGTAGGAATACACTACAGGCTTACGGCAGATCGGCCCAATACATCATCTTCAGTGTGTGAAAGCATTTTGCGGTGCACTAGAGCCAGCACGAGCAATGCGAAGGTGCAAGAGTGCCGATTTGGCAGAGCTGAGCCAGCGACCCTGCATTCCGTCGAGCCAAGGGAGGTGCAAACCTCTTTGAGGGAACGTTTGCGCATCATCACTGTATAATGTTTGGACAATACACGGGCTGTACACAACCGCGCTTGCACGTGCTGACCTTGAGGAAGGCGTCTGTCGTTATGGCACCCCGATACTGGCAACATGTGCAACTATATGACTTATCAGATATGCATCCGAACCTTGTATCATGCAATCTTGGATTGAAGGATAGTACGTACTTGTCGCCTCGGTCAGCACCCGAAACCTCCGCTAGCGGCTCGAAGACGTAGTGTAAGCCCTTCAGCCGAATCATGCTGTTCACCCCAAGGCCTGCTGAGAACAATGACGTGCCCGATGTGACTTGCCTGAACATGGTAAACAATCCAGGTTCGACACGTCATTGGTTTGGTCGCAATGATTTTACCGATAGGGACAGGACCGTGATTTATGCCAAGGGGCCCTGTCCGGGGCAAGAACACAAAGAGGAGAACGAGAAGGAGCAGCTAAGTTAGTGTCACAGTCTGCTCATATGGTCATCATCATCATAGTTCTGACTACAGGGATCTTCGTTCCAATGACAGTGACACTGCAGAAGAAGATGCCGCTCATTCTGGCGTTCTGGCTGCAAGCATAGCAATGAGGACTGTCACACCTACCTTTGTACCATGGCATAGCTTTGAATGATGACCAGATGTTGCATCCAGCTGTGTGTCAAAGCTAAAGCCAGCTGCAGAATGCTTGTGCGTACCACTGAAAGATGTTCAACTGTCTATGTGTGTCAGGGCTCCGACGTCGAGGAGGCCACGGGTGTCGATGGTTGTGGTGCTCAACCCTGCTCTTAATCCTGTGAGAGCTGTCCTGAAAAAGGTTCGGTGGCCCCCAGACTCGAGACCAGCTCAGATTCGACTGCTGCATTGCTAACCTCCCTTTGTGGCAGGTTGCTGCTGAAGGCGACACTCGAATGGAGATCCCTGCAGATGTTCGCGAGGACAAGGGAGTTGCGGCCGGGTCTGAGGTTTGGACGTGGAGTTTCAAGGGATCCAAAAACGCATCACATCGAATCCTGCACTTGTGTTTCTGGTTGCTTCCAGGACGGACTTGAGACTCAAATCCTCAGAGCCTTGAGAGGCTGTTTTGCGTAAACGGCGGATCTCTCATTGTGCACTCATTCAATAGTGGTAGAAATGCCCCAAGCTTGCGACCCTGCATACCACAAGACATTGATGCATCTTCAGGTCCGTACAAGGCAGCGAGAGAGGGAGAGAGAGAGAAAGACAGACAGACATAGACAGACACACAGACACGTCCCTGCTTGCACCCTCTAATTTCACGGCATTTTGAGCCCTTTGACAAGGCGAGACTAGACCCTCCTTGCTGCCTTGCCCTTGCCGTTCGTCAGGCTGTTTGCACACTGCACCCGAAGACAAACATGTTGGCAGGCTCGCGAAGTGCTGAAGCCTCTGAACCCAACGTGGATTGAGGAACTTGCACATTCCAGTGACACAGTTCCGGCATCCGCCATTGCGCGCTTTGCGAGTGGGCGCACGAGTGTTATTGAATTAGCGATTCCTTCCTGTGCCAGGGCTCTTGTGCGACCATGGCCTGATGTGCCGAGTGCGCGCTGCGTGCTTGGTGGATAGAAAGGCGCGAACGGGCCTTGCCGGCGTTTGGAGGGCACTTTTCGGATCCCCTTTCTTCCTGCTTAATTTCCTTTGCGTGGAAACACCCATCTGAGCAGCACTTTGCCAACGAGATAGCATCAGGACCCAGTTTCAACACGTCAACATCTTGTTTGTATTCCCTCTTTTGACACGGAACACTATGTGATCATAACTGATCATAGCAAACGTTTACCCGTTTGCCATCTTGGAGGCCGACTCGAGGCTGTAGAGGGAACTCTCACACTGGGCCCCTGTCTGGTGAGGACATGGAGGCGCTGCTGCAGGCGCCACTGTCGCGAGCCTTCGACATGGTTGCGGTTAGTGAGTTGATTCAGAGGTTGTGCCTTCGATGTCAAATGACAACGCAAGCTTAGCCCAACCTCGCTCAGCCAGTATCCCAGCAACTGTGTTCCAGGACAGATGCTAGGGGAGGGGTGCATATCAGGAGCATGGCAATGCCATTACATCCACAATGTCATTGATGTTCTTTCATTGCGAGTCATGCGCCTCCTGTCTGGGAGACTGACTAGCAATATGACGGCCAAAGGAGCCGGTTGATGCAATGAAAGAGACTTGACTCCGTGACCACCACCATCCTCTTCATGCATTCATGCACCGTCTGAAGCCCGCTTCAGCCTCATAATGGCTGGCAGCGCGCCGCAGTTATCTTAAGCGAGCTGCAGCGAGGGACAGCACAAAGTACAAGTCAAGTTTGATGAGGGGCTCCACAGCTCCAGTACATGCGACTTCACCTGAAGCTGCAGATGCAGAGCAGACGTTTGGCCAAGCAACCCAAATCTTCTGATACTTGGATCATGAACTATTCATCCGCTCAGGACGCCCTTTGTTTGCACAGTCCGTCAGGCGTCCGAAGAGAAAGACAAGTTCTGGAGCTCAGAGGGCCTTCGACAGCAACTTGCAAGTGCTTCCGTTCGGAGTTCGTTCAGAATGTGATATTTCACTATCCTTGCTCTGCGCATACAGATCCGCACGCCCGTACGCGGACACACGCACACGCACACAGGCCTCGGACGTAGCCAGAATTTCCTCGGAACTCACAATCTTTTCCCGAGGGCCTTCCGAGAGCTTTGGCCCGAGTCACCGAGCTCTGCCCGGCCGAAGCTGAAGACAGGGCCGTGAGCTTGGCAAAGCGAGGGGAGACTTTTGGGGATATGCAAAGTTACAAAGGCTCCTGAATTAGGGTCTTGGCATTAAGAATGCAGTAGGACCTGTGGCTGAGGATAAGATGCCGAGGTTAGGATTCGTTGTCTTGGGCCTTGAGTTCTACATGTTATTGCAACGGTGGTCGAGATTCCGAGTGTTCAGCTGCATTTTCCGGCGCAGCCGTCTCCTACATGTCGACATACAACCGCTTTGAATTGGGTGAGGATCCTACCGTTAGCTTCCAACCCTAGGAGAGCTCGACTGCACCCTGCCTGTGGTGACATAACCTAGTTCTTTCCTTTGACCCAACTTTCCAGCTGCCGTGTTGGCTTACTGCGACACGGTGCGACAAACGATGAACGTGTACAGTCGGAAGCCAGGGCGAGTTGCTGAAGCATGGCTCAGATTTTGCTTCACTTGCTGCATTCTGGCAGGCACTTTGCACTGTGAGTGTTTTTTTGACACCCAGGAGCTCGTGCAAAATTTGAGAGGAATATACAGGATCATCGCAAGTCTACCCCGGTGGTGAGCGATGGCCAGTCGGCGCAGCCGCGAACGAAACGGAGCGAGGCGGAGATGAACACAGCAGCAGATGCTGCAAAAACTGTTCTCAAAGCAGGGATCCATTGAAGACCTACTGGGTTGGCGAGGGCTTGCAGGACATGTAAGCTTGTCGCACATGCAGTATGTCGAAGGCTTTGATCGAATTGGTGCCGATGGGCATGGTGGAGGTAGTGTGTGTTTACCCCGACTCCTGGTGTCTAGTGGGCTTAGTCCTGTGGGCAGCATTCCATCGCGGGTGCATTGTCACAGCTGCCGAGTGTGTCGTGGGCAAGTAATCACCCGAGAGCTACATGAAGTTTTTCCAACGTTTGTAAAACTTGCATGGCTCGTTTCGCCAGTGGCAACAGAGACAGTCAAACACATGTTGGTTGTTTCGTGGTCTCTAAGAGGCGTAGTCGCAGCCGTCGACGTGACCGGCGGCGGCCAGAGCGGAGAAGAGGCTGTGATACTCGGGGGCTGATCGTCTTTGGGTGCTTGTGCTTAGCTATGTAACCAGCTGCAAGCCAAAGGGAACAAACCAGGCATTTGCATAGTTGCGGTGACATGGCGCCTGCGGTTCTACATCAAGTCGCATCACAGACCTGCAGGGTCACGTGCCTTATGATAGGGCAAGGGATAGACTTGCTCAGGCTGCCCTGTCGCCGTGTTCCCTATTCCCGTATTGAATCTAATAATTGTCAAAACATGGACGCCCGCACCCCTTCGCCCTCGCATGATCGCGTAGCGGCCCAAAACCAAAGCCGTCATAGACAGCAGATACACCGGAATCACAAGACTCCAACATCCCGGTGACCGTCATTAGGTTCATACTAACGAATAGAATTCGTCCACATGCGCAACATATCAGCTTTGCTCAGCGCATGAGTTGGGGATTCTCTAGCACCGTCAGCGATGCAGAGTACGTACATCCTTGGAAGCAGTAGCAACCCTCCCAGAAGGCCTTGCAATAGTCCACGAGGCGCCTCGTCTCCCTCGTCCACTTCTTCGGGCGCCTGGACTCGGATCAGGGAATCAGAGGATTGCGGTATGCCGTTTGCCTCGGAAGCCAAGGCACCCGAGGCTCTGAAACCAGAGCTGTCACATGTTCCGACAAACCCTGACTGTACTTTTGGAAGAGTCCAGGCTCGTCGAAAAGAAAGATATCCCGCACTCCGGCGTCGAAGTTCGACGAGGTGAAGGTGAAAGCGACTTGATTCCGGTCTGCAGCTTGTGCCACTGGTGTCGATCGCTTCTTTGACTGCCTCCTTTCTGGCTCGAGACGCTCTTACGACCCAGAAAAGAAAGCGGGCCCCGAGATCACGCCCCATAGACCTGAGACTCCTAGCCACAAGCCACACCCCGACCCTGAATCCTGCACCAACTGCCGAATACCCCACCATATCTCGGGTTTTGTCGAGCCAAACTTGGAGAAAGCACCTCTACATTCCCAAAAACTTCTTGCATTTCCGGGCCGTGACTTGGCCCATTCCATATCAAGGCGGTCGACACTCGGAGTTGTCCGGGAAGGCTCTGCCTAGTATGACTAGTATGTTCTTGGTATCTGACTTTTTTCCACTCATCGTCTGAATGACTGGGGTTGATGGGAGAACAGGGATTTAGGATTTACTGTAGGTCTCGAGTACGCCATTTGTTCGCGCTGTGCCCCGCCGGTGCAGCTGGCAACCTGTTTCTGGTGGGCGCAGCTGTCTTCCGCACTGAAGTGGCATCTCGGCCCAGAAGGTCTGGACGTTGAACGGGGTTAGTTACATATTGGATCTGTGGCTCATGATTGGCCCAAGGAAGCTTGGGGCATCTCTTTAAATGGGCTTGGACTGCAGGACGATGCAGGACGCCAGGTGGTTTCATGGTTTTCACTCAGCGAACCGGCAAGGTAAGGCGTATGGGTATGGGCCCAGAACCAACGCCTGACAAATCGTAGACTCCGTTGGCGACTTATGATGGCCTTCGTTTACGGCCCAGGTACCTCAAAAATATCGAAGATCTGCTGCTTGATGCAAGCTAGCTGGAGCAAGATGTGTTCGACGACGGCAGGCATTGGAGGTGTAACGATGACCAGTCAGTCAAAGCCGGGTTTCGAAGCTTCAAACATGATCTTGGAATACTCTCTATGTTACCGGCATGCGTTGAATGTTCTTTCACGACGAGTTGCCGCGAACACAAGGTGCTGCGAATTCGTGCCAAGCAAGATCGAGACGGACACCAAGGAATCGGGTCCTATCCACTTGACTGCTCGATGGAGTGCACTGTGAGTTTTGCGGTATTTGACTAGTCGTCGTGAGCTCGTGCTGAAGTTCAGCTATGTAGAGTTATTCCAACAAACAGCGTCCCTGAAATTTCTGCATCCCGATCGAAGATGTTCTTGAGTGCATTTGCAGGAGGATCCAGCAAATCATTGATTTGCAGCTGGTGTGTCGAACATGCGCTTTCACTTGCACGAATCCCTCTTGCCGTCAGATTGTCAAGCTGACTGAGATGTATCCTCGTTCGGAGTTTTAGTGTTCTTATCACCTCTACTCCAGTGTGAATCTCACATTCTCTCGCCAAGGTATGTCTACCGCCTTCAGCAGCCTCTGCCAGCCCCACGGCAGAAGGCCGCCAACAACGCCAGGCACGTAAATTGTGTGAACTCGACATTCCTGCGGTCTCCAGCTCGGCAACATGCACAATCTCGCCGGCCAGTGAGCTCTAGGAGGCGCGCACTGCGGGTGGCCAAGCGCTCGGTACCTGTTCGGCGGCGAGCGCCCTGTCGCAAGTCGAAAGGACAGAGGGCGAGGGCCTGGCCCGAGTGATGAATATCCGGTTTGCTGAGGACGCTTGGAAAGCCCTGCACAGTTGTGCTAAACCACGTTCGCAAGTAGCGTCGCTCCGTTCAAGGGCTCCTTCCGCTCGAGTCGACTCGAACACACATTGCAACAATCATTTCCACCCCGTTTTCCCGCCGAGGTGCATCTCGTTTCACGTCGAGTGACCCGACAGAGTTGGCCTTTCACAAACTTGGCAACAGGAATCCTGGTGATAGCCATATATAACAGAGCAGCAGCAACACATAGCTCATCATAGCCATGACAGATCTATCCGCTCTACAGTGCATATTCACAATGTCAAGAGTCTGAGTGTGGAAGAATCATAAACTCTACTGGCAGAAGGAACAGCAGTTTGAACGCAATGGAGCTAGTGCTCTTCTGGGGTTGTCTGGATTGGCTGGGGGATTGCGTGAGGTGGGACGTTGCCGGTAAAGCATTAAGATGCTTTCTGTGGCTGGAGCTTGTGTGTGCGATCCTGATTGTCGCACCCCTTCCAGTGATTCCGCACCTGCAAGGCACACCGGCTTAGGGATGCCGCTCGACCCGCAAGCAGCTTTTTGAAGTGCTCCAATTTCGAAGGCTTAGGATTAGGGGTGCAGGGATGCCTGGGACCCGTGGGCTTTCCGAACTTCAGAGACTGACGAGGTTTCCAACCCCTCAAGATATGAATTTTAGATGGTGTTTCGGCATCATCACCAAACTTCGGTGGATTCCCAGCAGCATCTCACTATGCTGAATCCTCCCATGCTGTGGGCTGCAATGCAATCGGAAAAGTTTCGAATGGCACTCTTCGTGGCCAAGGTCCCCGCGTCCTCTCCGCGTACCGGGTGCGGGGCTCAGGGGCTCCAGGTAATCTGGTTCGGGTCTGGGTGTGAGGACTGCATTCGCACAGGGTTTCGGTGTGTGGGATTTCGGATTGGGTTCTGGCTGTTGGAGCTGGGAGTCTGGTTGTGACCGTACCCTTCACTGAATGAGTGCTGAACTTGTCTACGACCCTCAAAACTGAGAGCAACGACGCCAACATGGTGGCAAGGCTTCTCATCGCAGCCAAAAGCCCTCGAGGTGGGTTGAGCCGCCACCAGTTCCTGGACCGGGTGAGCGGAAACGAGCATCCAAGCTTACAATAAGTGGGTTCTTTGGTTCGGGCACAGGAGTCTGTGGTTAGGTTTTATAATGTGGAGTTTCTGAATCCAGGGTCATTGCATCTGGTTTGACTGAGATTTTAGACAGAGAGGGCCTTACGGCTCTATGGACGGAAATTACAACCTCCTTTCCTCGGGGTTCGATGTCAGGCTGCCCCCGTAGCTTAATTGCTTAACGAGGGCCCTGGATCCTATATGGGCTGTGCATGGCTGTGCGGAGGTAAATCGCGGTGCTCGCTTCAAGCCCGGCTTTGCACAACCAGATCATCACGAGTGCGTTTTGGAACTGAGGATGCAGCCCTGCATGGCAACAGGTCCCGCTAGATTCTTTCTACTCTATCCTGCGCACATGCATCACCACTTACCACAGCTCCTTGGATGACAAACCTGCGATCACAAATCCGGTGCCCAAACTTCTACTTGAGAGCCCCGTTTGAATGGCAATGAGACTCCTTTCCGCAGCCTTTCGTCAGTTTGTATGGTATAACTAGTGATGGCAAACGTCCGTGGAGGTCATGCACCACCCGCCTTGAAGCCTGTGCGAAACGTCGCACGAAAGCTGAAGTTGAAGATGCAGGTCCTATCTCCCAGTAACCCTCAGGATGCCCTCCGAAATCTACCTTGCTGGACGCCTCGATCCTTAATGTTGGGCTGGTCTCCGACTGTAAGGAGCAAGTCGTTGACCGCCTTCGCTTGCGTCTCGTCAGTCGACGTGCAACACAGCTTATCGTCGCTTGGTGGCAGTGAGGACTTCCTGTGGTGGGGCGATATTTGTCGAGAGCAGGGGTTCTTGGTTCACTCGGGTAGTTTCGGAATGTGTCGGTGTGTATAATGTCCCGACAGGTTAATTACATGCATGCCCTAACCCCTCGACGGGTCCGGTCTGGCAGGTGACCATCCTTCTGGCTGCCTGTATCTGAACTTTAAACTCTCAAGTCAAATGCTGCCGCACACCAACTATCCTGCTCTTGATTTATCCGCTAACACGAGAGGCGCCTCAGAACTGGTCTGTGTTTCGTTATGTGGCGGGCCTGCAGTCATCAGTGTTTCGCCGTGGAGCAGCTGCCCTCAAAATGCAAGCGAACATACTGCAATAACCAGCAAAGAGCAAAGACGGCCAACGAGCGGTGAGAAGAAAACGAAGGCAGAGAAGCAGAAACGAGGCAGGCGTTGCAAACGGGGGGGGAACCGAAGGAGCAGGACGGGGGCAAGGTGGTGTGAGGGACCTGCGGACCAGTCACAAAACCATCAAGAGCCCAGGTCCTCTGACCTACCCCTCCAAAATGCCCAAACCTAGAACGCAATCAGCCGTGGAGGTGGAGGAGGGGAATCAAGGGGATGCCTTCCTTACTTGGTTACATGGATCCGATCTAGACGCGCGGTCTCCGGCCTCGGCGGATTTCCGTCCCGCTCTGGCACGGCAACGGCATCTTTTAATCGCAACATCCATCTGCTTGTAGATGGCCAGAAGGCCAGCTGCACCGCATGGCTGCTCGCTTCTTTGCTCCTGGTATTGTAAACAACTTTGGGGCTTGCAGCGTTTGACTCTGTTTTGTCCACAAGCATCCACTATGTTGTTACTGCTGTAGACATTGTTGTTACTATTACGGTCCGTATACGGTCAGTATTAACTCTTGTGATTGCTATGATTATCCTTTGTTAATATGTATATACTGTGTATATATATATATATATATGAATATATGTATATGATCATGTTTAGCATTTGACGATCATTATTCTCACGTCCGCTCACATTATTCTCAGTGTGATTACGATTAGTATTCTTGGTAGTAGTATCAGTGTTATTACTGTTGTTCTTATTATCATTGTTGTCATTATTCGCATTGCCATTATCATCATTAGTACTATTACTATTCTTGTTGTTGATGTGCTTTTTAATATCAGTAGTATTGTCATTAGTACTGTTATGAGTGGTAGCAGTAGTTGCAATGACAGCGTAAGTAGCAGTAGCAGTAGCTGCAGTAGAATAAGTAGTGGTGGTAGTAGTGGTGGTGGTGGTAGTAGTAGTAGTACTAGTACTAGTACTAGTACTAGTACTAGTAGTAGTAGTAGTAGTAGTAGTAGTAGCAGTAGTAGTAGTAGTAGTCGTCGTCGTAGTCGTCGTCGTCGTAGGAGTAGTAGTAGTACGGTGGATGGAGGAAATCTTGCACCACCTACAAACACTGTTTCGGGTGCACATCCAAGCAACAACAGTAGTAGTAGTAGTAGTAGTAGTAGTAGTAGTAGTAGTAGTAGTAGTAGTAGTAGTAGTAGTAGGAGTAGGAGTAGTAGTAGTAGTAATAGTAGTAGTAGTAGTAGGAGTAGGAGTATATATGTGCCAGCATCCGCGCACCCCCCCCCCCCTCCCCCCCCCATGGTAATCCCCCTCCCCCCCCCTGTGGTTCCTGTGGTTCCCCCCCCCCCTGTGGTTCCTCTTGGTTTTCCCCCTCCCTTTTGTGGTTCTTCTGGTTCCTGTCTCCCCCCTCCCCCCCTGTGGTTCCTGTGGTTCCTCCGCGTGGTTGCTGCTGCTTTGTTGTTGCTGCTGTTCTTCTTCTTGTTCTTGTTCTTGTTCTTGTTGTGTGGTCGCCCGGGTCGGGGGGGGGGGATACCATTGGGGGGGGGGGGGGGGGGGGGGTCGAGAACGCGGAGCGCGGGCACATATGGGGGTATGGCGAGTCTCTCCGTCTCTCCTATTGCACTTGTATGTACATACCACTTTTTTCACATATATATATATATATACACACATGCATGATTCACTATACGCACGCTGCAGCTCGGAATTGATCTTTTTGTGACCTGTTGATCGCCAAATCTCCAAGGAAGCGCTCGAGCGGCGGCATGGTGAGCGATGGTCCGAACATGTGAAAGCAGGCCAGAGTCTTTAGACGGTTTAAGTTTTGAGGATTTAGGGTTCAGGAGGGTCAGGGTCATTTTGGGGCTCTGAAAAAGATATGATATAAAGGGTTCGACCAGTTTGTCGCAAGTGCTTCTCGTGCGTTCCCACGCCACCACTCAGGTCTGGGCTTTCGGTCAGAGGGATTTTGCATTCAGGCAATCAGTCTTTTGGTAGGGGTTTTCGTACAGTCGCAGTAGTTTCATTTGCATTGAAAAGCTTGGCAAGGCTTGGATTCATGACTGGCTGCCCTGGTGGTCCTTTTAACTACGTATGGTGCGGAGTGGTGCGGACACCACCCGATCGATGGTCAGTAAGTGCAGGGCTAGAACAGGTATGAACAACTGTCATCGGTTTTGCCGCTTACCTACAACGCATTTGCTTTTGGTGGGAGTCGAGAAGGTGACAGGCTTGCACTGAAGTCGCGGCGAGGGCAACTCAAACGAAGCTTGTGGAGGTGGTTTCCACGTCGATGAGGCCATGCGACGCATTTGCGAGGCCAGTGCTGCTCTGTCACACAAACTCCGATCTCTTCAAGGGCCTTTTCTGAGTGTTTTCGGGAAATTATCTGCACGGCCGAAAGCAGAGGAGAGGGGAACAAGCTCTCAAGCATCCCCCGTTTGCACTCAAGCTCTCTGCACAATAGGCTGTCATTGAATGCCCATGAAAGCCACGGACGCAATTTTGTTCAAGGAATAGCTCGATTGCTTGCCGCACTGGCGTGACTGGTGTTCAGAGCCGGATGTGGCAGGGTCTACTTCTGCAACTGGCTGCGTAGTGCGTCTTCGTTCTTGATGTCCATGCTGCTCTTCGGGCATGTGAGCGTTACGGGCTACTACTTTGTCTAATGAGAGCTCTTGCCACCCTTGAATTCGATGGAGCCGCCATGCCGGCCGCTACAAGCGGCTCAAGTCTTCGCAAGATTGAAAATAGCAAATAGCTAATCCATAAAAGCCTTTGAGTTCATCTTCGATGCCTGCTCCAGGCCTTCCAACTGCGGCCCGAACTGGAGCGGCAGGTGCAGTGTGTGTGTGTGTGTTGGTGTGCGCTTTCTTTCCTGACTCTACTGTTCAGAACTTCGTTTTGAAAGTCTATACAGGGCGAACCCGGTTCTCCATTTCAGCCACCAACGAGCTTCGCACTGAACACCAAGTGCTGGGTTTTCAGGAGGGTCTTCCGGCGAAGTCCACTGCTTCGGTGCTTTGTACAAATGTGCTCACATCAAACACTGTTGCGGACTCCTGACCTGGAGAGGCATGGTTTCTCCGTGCCGTCTGTTTTGTAACCTCGATTCAGCCCTCTCCAGCCCGCCATCTCCAAGATATCCCGGGATCTTAAAAAAGCTCAATCGCTGAATTGTTTTTTTCACGCTATGCATCTTGCCAAGCATGCGAGGTTCTTGCTTTGGCCCGGCGCCGCGCGCAGGGCTGGCAGGAGTCGGCCTCAGTCCTGTTGAATTTGTGTTTGAAGGTTTCGGCTTCTTCAGAATTGTCTATTGTGTTGGTTTTCTTCAAGCTGCTTGTATGCCAATGTTCCGTTGACCCTTCTGTTTGTAGTGGCTTGGAGGCTTGGAGACCGCAAGCCCAACAGCGTGGCCAAAACCAAACGAAGAATTCGTAGACCCCAAGCAGAAGGCCCTGAAAGCCGTGAAGCCTTCGCCCCAGCCCCCGGAGCCTCACAGCACCGGATGCAGGCAGCCTCGGAATGCTCTGCGTCCCCGAGCGGCAGCGACGGCGAACAGCCGGCCATGCCGTCCAGGCATGCGCTTCTAAAGTTTGCACCGGTGACCTGCTTGGTTGCTTGGTCACGGTCAGACCTGAAGCTTTCAGAGTCCTGGTAAAGGGCAAATTGCTCGATGTCTGGTTGTGCAGTGCCTCTGGCTCTTTTGGGGGGGATGTCGAATCTTCAGTGCCTTGAGACTTGCGACTTGCTCCTGTAAAGAAGAACCAGTCCGTGTTGCTGGTGACAGCAGCGATGGTCTTCGGCGCTCTCGTCTGCTTTGGGGACTGAAGTCTGGGTCGCTCGAAGTGAAACGAGCAAAGAAACTCCTGCACAACCAATCCGGTGCTTCAGTGAGATCAGTGAGCACGAACAAGTGAACAGCGTCCTACATCGCGAAGCGTTGCGGGTGCAGTCCTTACAGACCGTTTACCCGTCAGGAGTCACCATAAAGATTGTCTTAGAAGCTGGTTTGAAGTTCTGCGCTACACCACTGTAGTTGCCACCAGTATCAATGAGGTGCCGAATGCAAGAGTATCTCGTAAATGAGTCAACGTCATTCGGACGATAAGTTTCGCTCGTAGATTACTAGTTACTAGTAAGAGTTCCAGGAATGACTCAGTGTTTGTGAACAACCTCGCATGAGCCTATCAAGCCCGTCCATCTCGCGGAAGCTGTCTGCGACGTTTTGCGTGTTTTTGGACACAGTTGAAGCTTCTCAAAAATTGCATTTTGCCTTGTGCTGCATGTTTCAATCTTGCATTTTGAAGATTGCAACCGAAGACTCAACAAGAAAAGCAGGCCAGCGCACTGTTCCAAAATCTCACAACATCAGCCTGACTCGCAAAAGCTGCTCGAGGCTACACGAACCGAGCACGTTGGGCTTCGGCACCCTTGTCAACACGTGCAAACCAAGCGCTCCAGCCGCCTTTGAAACCAGTGTCATTTCTCAGTCAGAGCACCCAAAAACAGAAAATTCTTCATCCTCCAAGGATTCCAGAAGACGTCCGAGGCCCTTCAGGCCGGAAACCCCCCAGCACGAATCGCTGTAGGCCGGGGCCCTTGCACAAGTTGGTCCTGGTGGAACACAGCTTCGAAGATGGCCCAGGCGAGGAGCTTTGAAATGGTCTGGCGGATGGGAGCTCCAACACCCCCTCGAAACTCCTGACATCTCTTAGCCGGTCCTAGCCCAGGAGACCCCGCCTCGCATGACAAGAACCTTTTCAATATCAGGCTGCAGAGTATCTATAATTAATCTAGATTTGACACCGTGATTAGATCATACTGTTCGCTTTTCCCGGTTATGTTACAGCATGACAACATGCAGGCTCAACCAGGTCGACGGCCTCGACAGCATCCTTCGGATCGCTCTCATCACCTTCCGAAGATGAGGCTGGCCTTTTCAACCCCGGACTCTTCCACTTCGGTCACTTTGCTTGTTTTCTGCGCTGCTATCCCCTGCATGTGCAGGCCACACTAAAAGATCCTAGCGATCTGCCGTGGCAAGTGGCCGGGCGTGAAGGGCACAATGTGAGGGTAATCACCGTAAGTCCCAGGCATCAGGCCAAATGTCAGGTCCGAGCAGGAGGAGGAACTGCCGTTGGAGACGGTCCCCGATTTTGCTACCTCCCCCTTCCCCCGGACCGGATAGAGCAGCTGACTTAAGCAACGCCAAGATTTCTGAACATTGAGAGTGTCGCATGGCCAACCGTCGTTTTGGGAATCCGCCCTCCTGAAATGCTAAGACAGGAGGACTAGCAGTTGGCAGCGTGGAGTGTAGACTTTACCTTCTGGGACGGAGCACTTATGATGCCGAGGTCCCAGATCCCGCCGAAGACAAACCCGGGCCCTCACAGTGCCAGAGGCTGCCACGACGTCTTCCATACCTTTATCATGGGAGTCGGCATAATTATACCACTCGAACCGTGTTTCTTGGAAATCTTATATTGAACCGCAGAAAGTTGGAAAACGGATCTAGGAGGGTTTGTGCCCAATATTCAGGCTTCTACTTCAAGTCCAAACCCTGGCGCCCCAACTCTAGCACGCATCGGACCAAGGAGATTGATTGGTTGATGGATTCAACTCAACGACATTGCCTCGATGGCGGGCCAAAACTGGGAAGGCTATGTTCCGCTCTCTAGTTCGTCTTTGAACTAACTTCTGTGAGTCTAGGCTGATACATTCGGTCAACTCGTCGTGGTCTGTCCGCGCAAATCTCCGTAGGACCTAACTTCTAACACTTTGCAGGATTCAGCACAAGAGTCGACACATTCAGAGCAAGTCGCAGGGCTCCCTGGCTGCAGCGTGCTTTGCGCACGCTGGACTTGGATCCGCCTGGCGCGAGGTGCATCGCAGCCGGGGAATAGCCTGAATAGCCGTCAGACAGGACTTGCCACGATGTTGCAGGCCTTGTCCCTAAAGAGTCGGCACTTTTCCCGGTTGTGATGTGCAGTTGTTTGAGTCTGTTACGGGTTGAGGTATTCTTTCCGCGGCTGGAACAAAGTCTTGGAGTGTTTGTCCTGAAACCTGAAGCCGGGGAGGTGCGCGACGCCGCCGGCGCCGGCGAGAGAGGCTACGGGCAAGTGTGCAAAAGGGGCATGGCGGAGAAGCGGATCAGTGCATCTCGTGTCAAGGTTTGAAAGTTGTTTGACAGAGGTTGGAGAGGGTGTACATAACATCATTGTCTGGTCGATGCACTTCCTCGAAGAAGTCGCGCGGCTATTCTCAAATGGCATGTTTCATGAGGATACTGGCAATGTACAGCCAGGCTGCGCTGGTGTCTCACCCAGTTGACTCACAGGGCGAGGAGGAGGACGAAGAACTCAGTCGCAAGCTGGTCACAGCCATCATCAACGCGGCTCCTTGGATGCTTTCTGTTGTGTCAGGATAGGTCACTCGGTTGGTCCTACAGTTGGCATATAGAACCGTTTTGCAGGTGATGAACTCGTACTGCATAGCAGGGACCTTCTCGCCCCTTGCATCACCTGCCTCGATTCTGGACCTCCTCTGAGGAGCGCCATGCGGAGTTGTCCGAGACCTTGCAAGAGGCGCTCTTTACACTCGTTACTTTCAAGGGCCACTGTTCAAGATGATTTCCCGTTTGCCTGTCTTAATATATATATATATATATATATGTATGTATACACACACACATCTCTCTCTCTCTCTCTCTCTCTAGCTCTCTCCCGGTCCTCTTTCCGTAGTGTGTTGTCTAGGCCGTGTTGGTAGCCGGCGCCCTTCATAGATCTTAAAGAGGGCATCCGACTCCCCGGCCGGCAAACTGTGCCACGAGAGCATCATTCTGGCAGTCAGTGTATTGTGGAAAGGCACACCTCGAGCAGTAAAAGCTGTCGTCGCAACGCTTGCATTGCATACCCTTGTATGAGGCAGGTTAGTGATCCATGAGCAGCTGCGTCTTCCAAAATGCAGGTGGGCAAAGTTGCACCCAAGCAGAGCTTCCGATCGGAAGGACGCTTTCGAAAGCAATGAACTGACCTGACCATGGAGCCTGATTCGTGATTTCAGGCACATGTTTAATCACGACCAGCGCCTATAGATCTGCACATAGGTACGAAATTCGCCAAGTTTCTCTTGTTGCAGAGGTCCTCGGAGATGAAGGCGGTGTTGACGATGATGACGACAGAGGGCCGCGGCGACAGCGAAGCAGCTGGACCGTTCATGCCGTGGGTCCGCGTTTTGGCACATGTGATCAAGCTGGGTTCTACGACCTTCGGAGGTTGCAGTGTGGCTGTAGTTCAATCGACTGCAACAGCAGAGGGATCAGCTTACATAGCTGAGGCATCGATTTCCAAGACTCCGACATCCGCGACCCATCTGAGAAAAAAGGATCTGTGTTCTTTGAGTCTTGCCGAGTTGACATTCTGAGCGATCTACTCATCTACCCAGCCTAGCGTCGTGACGGTCTGACTTGCAGGGTAAATTCGCAAGCGCAAGGTCACAAGGCAGCGGCCAGGCTCCCACCTTCCTCAAACACTTCCAGGCTTTTTTGTCATCGACCCTCAGGGCGAGGCGATGGGCGAAGAGTACTGTCGGGCCTTGCAAACCAAGGCAAGGCGATTGGCAACCTGCAGAGCGTACTTGTCGCAGAGAGCCTGAAGTGCATTCGTTTGTGCCCGCGGCCATCCCGGTATAGATAGCTAGCTAAGCATCATTCCATTCTAAGTTGTTTCCGGTCGCATCAGCAGAGGCTTCAGAAAAGTGGCAGATACAGGTTTGGGCCCACATGCTGTGGCATCAGGTCGCTGTGTGCAAACTCCGAAGGAAAAATAGGTTCCATTCGCAGCAAAGAGAAGCGGTGATACAGTTTGTAATTCAATTGTAGCGCCAACTGAGATACTGCATGCTTGATATTGCAAATTCATGCTTGGCCTTTCGGCGGCGAGGCTTTTGACGGCCCCAGCGGACACAAAGCCCGGAAAGCCTCCTGCTCAGATGAGGCCCGCGACTGTTTGTAGCTTACTCAGACAGATGGAGAGAGTCCCTTTGATGTTACAAGCGGACATGTGACATGTTCATGATGTTGGTGGTGTATTGGGCAATTGCCAGCTAAATTGACCCCCGCCTGAAGAAAACTGTGAATGGTTTTTGCTGCGATGTCTTTAACGTCGCCTGAACCCTGCCCACCCCAGTCAACACGGTACGTGGAGCCTTACCGGGAAGCCTGAGGGTGGAAATCATGGCATGCAAGCTTCGACGGCAGGATCGGGTTGTGCAAGTGTAGTGTCAAGAGCGAGTCGAAAGCAATGGCTTGGTCCGTCCACGACTTTGTCGCGTTGAGCTGTTGCGAAACTTCTCGGAGCTTTTTTTCCTTTTTTGCTTGATCATCAACCCCACGAAGTAGAAGCTGGGAATTGAGACTGTGAAAGTGGGACAAACACATTGTCAATGTGTGTTGCAGTGATGAGCCAGGGCTTTGACTCCTCCGACGACGAGAGTGACGAGGAGGAGGAAGACTGGAAAGACCAGTGTGACGAAATGGCCGCAGCTTGCAAGCTAATTAAGGGCGGAATCTGTCAACAAGTTTGTGAGAAGTGGTAATGGTAAAAAATCGGGTAATCCTCTTCTCGTGAGACTGTGAGCTGGACGGCCTGAGCCCCATTTCTCGACAGTCAACAGGTGCCTGTCGCAATTCTTGCAAAGTTCCGGAAGTTGCCGGGTGCCAGGTTAAACAAGCCACCTCAAGTTCCAAGCTCCCCTCCGAGGACTTGATGGGCCAGCAGCGTCAGATGGTTTTATGGTCGGGATCTTGGTAGCCAGCTGGGAGTGGGAAAGCTGCTTGAAACGACAAACGTTCCTTACATCCGAAGTTCTTGCCGAGCCCTCCCGTATGGAGCACGTCTGGAGTTTATATGATTACCTGGTTCTACCTGTCTGGTACTTGTAGGTCTTTGCCTGTGCCCGAAGAGAGTCCAGCGCTGTGGTTTATGTTCACGGAGCGCTGTTAAGTTGTCATTGGATCTCAAAGTTTTTATGTGTCCGGAAGATGATCTACTGCACACGCCCGCATAGTCTCAGGTGGAGTAAGGCATGGTGTTGAAGATTTCTGCTCTGCTTCCCGCTTCTGCTGGCATCGCGGGCGATGCTCTGCATGATAGGCTGTGAAGCCCACGGCTGCGAGCATGCACGATATCGTTAGCGGCATATGACACTTGGCAACTTGGTGCTGCTCTGCGCGAAATTCGTCTTTCGTCGCAGAGGCTTGGGAATGGTGGCAGATTCAAGATTATGTGGAAGTCTCTTCACTGCGGCAGCTCCACCTTGCACGAGTGGCATCGGCTGAGTTTTCGATCCGCACTGGCAACGCGAATTGCAGGTGGCCAGCTTTCGGATCCTTAGTTGAGATCTTCCCAGTCTCGAGCACGACATGTCGCAGAAGCAGGGATTCGTGGCGGAGTCAGCGGTGACCTGCAATGAATGTATTGGCCGTAGAGGCTACAGAATAGACTCTGCGAATCCGTGCCGTTCTGTTCGCATGTGTTCCATGCTGAATACCGGACATTTGAAAACACTGCTCAGGCGAGCTCCGCAGCAACGACCCAGTACTCAGAAAGCGTGTAAGTAAGGTAAACAGAGTCTCCAGCGGCGGTTCTCACGGATGGACAATCACAACAAACAAGCAGTGTCCATGACAATCTCAAGGTCAAACGGGCAACTTCTAACTGCAAGAGTTTCAGAAGTGTTGTCACCATTTGGAAAGCACTGTGGAGACTCGACTTGTGCATTCGGCTCTCTTAATACCTTCCAGGTTGTTGGTAGCTTCGGGACAGGATTAGAGGTTTGGAGACCCTTTAAGACACTTTTGCCTTGGTCGAAAAACTGGGAGATCTGCATTACAAGTTAAGTCTTGACAGGGGTTCGTCGAAATCCATCGGCACAGAGAGCCAATCGATTCGCTCCAATACGTCTCGTCCCCTGTTTGCGAACGACCCCCGTAGCCCTTGTGGAGCCGTTATTGGGTCATGCCTACAGTGCCAACAGTGCTTTGGTCATAGCGGTCATAGCGCAGACGGAGGACGAGGCACGTCTTCCGGCACGGATCTCCCCATCTAGCCTCCCTCCCCCCAGGAACGTCTACACAAAATCCACCACTGTGTAGGGGAAACTGGCAGATGGCAAATGTCATAAATCGTCTTTTGGTGCCCTGTCTCAGTCTTGAGCTCTTCGCTTCAGGTGGCCTCCTGGAGCAACGCTTCTAGGCATAGGCTCCAGTGACTCCAGTGACTAGTGACCGGAGGTGTTGCCCTGTCTATTGACACGAAGATACTTAGGGCGTCGGGATTTCGTAAAGACTAGCAGCCATAGTATAGACCATAGAAGCGGAAGAGTAAGAGGCCAATAGGACCCATCAAGAGCCCTGTTTCAGTACGTTGGCACGTGAAGCCAGGGAGCTTCCGAAGGATCAGTTGGGCGCTGTTGCAAACCAAGTTGACCCTGTATCAGAAGCCACTTGGGAAGGCCACAGTTTGGCACAGCTCCCGCCCATTCACATTGCGTCGCCTGCTATTCCTCAAGCCTCGAGGTGGTACAGGCCCAGGCTGATTTCGAAAATCAGCGATGGGCAATGGCAGACGTTGGAGCAGCTCACAGAAAGTACTATGTGTTTCTGGAATACACATAATGCCAAGGATCGCATTTCGATTGTGGTTTGTTCGGTCACATGGTGTGCTGGTCCTGGCTAGGCTCCTGGGCAGCAGCCCATGCGACAGTTCTCAGCATGTTTGGCGACAGTTGAATTTGTAAACTGCATGCCGCGAGCAGATGGAGTAGTCTTGCTTTCGCATGCCCCCGATTGCGACGACGACGTCTGCGCAAGAGCTCGTGACGTAATCGTGAAGATACAGCGGCAAGCAAACACATTGAACTGCGGCATCTGGCTCACAGCAGACATGGTCGTGTGCGGATCGGCCAGTTTTGAGTCACAGGTCAAACTCTGAAGCTTGACCCCGAGAGGATACTAGCCAGACTCGGCCACGGGCTTCGGGCTTCCAAGAATCCAGAAGAGCGAAAGTGAAATTCTCAAGATACGCTACTCGACAATAAGATCGCAAAAGCTGGCCGCGGAGAGCCCTAAGAGAGCCTGAAAGGGGCCGATGCCCTGTCAGGTTATCCACATCCGGACACCCGGCAGATTTCAATCCGGAAAGACTCGCTCAGGTCAGGATATTAGCGGCGCCTCAGCCAGCTATCCTGCAGCGTGAGTGAACGGTGAAAAGACTGAAGAGGGGGGTGGCGGGTGCGCAAGCAGGTAGAAAAGCAGCTGGAGCAAACAATAGCCAGATCGCATGAAATGGTGGGGAGCCTCAATATCGTGGCTGAAGCACTTCTCCATCAATGCGGGCAACTGTACATGGCTACGTAGTCGCTGACCTGAGTCGTTGGAATCAGTTTCAGATGCAATTCAAGTCTCCGATTCAGTTCGTTAAAAGTCCAAATCCTTGAGGGTGCACAGACGTTTCTTCCACTGCAGTTATTACAGACGATGTCGACAAACTCACTCCGAATGCCAGAGTTTGTGGCCCCACGTAGCAAGCTACCTCGTGCTCATTGATGCTTTTTGGAAGCTCGGAGTGTGCTTCAGGCTCCGGTTGGCGCTTTGTGGGATTGGATTTGCAATGTGAATTGCAGCACCAGGCAACAGTGTTTAGCCCTGTAGTCGCTTTACTGCAAACCCAAATACAAGTGGCAGTTTTCTTCGACATCGGTCGAGTTTCATACACGACAGAGAAGGGAGTGCCAGGAAGCTGTGGGCTCAACGAGTTCCGCACCGCCGAAGGCAGCCGAGGCCAGGGCACGTGGACGGGCGCCTCTGCTCAGCCCGCGAATCCAGACACGCGCTCTACCTGCCTCCTTCCCTCCCTCCCCCGCTCTCTCCCTCTCTCTGTCTCTCTCTCTTCCCCTCTCTCGCTCGCTCTCTCTCTCTCTCTCTCTCTCTCTCTCTCTCTTCTTCCCTCCTCTCTGTCTCTCTGTGGAAGATCTGGAGCCAAAGCGCTTTGTCATTTGGTTTCGAACCAGCTGCGATCATGAGAGATCGATTGCAGCAGTAAAATACCTCAGAAATTCGGGAGGGATGTAGCAAGGCACAACGCCACGAAACTGAGGGCTTTTCTGCATGCTGAACACATGCCGGGTGTGAAGTCAACGCGGCATGCGAACATTCTGAAGTGGGGCCCGCCCCTTGTTCTCTCCCATCCCGGCGTGGAGGCCCAACCCGCGAAACCTCTGCACTTTGCATGACCGATGACAAGGGCCCAGCCCTCTGTTTTACTTGTGGACTTGAGCGTCGAATATATCTCCGATGTTGCCGTGTTGGGGAACAAGTGAGGCTACAGTCCCTGAAAGGACAAGTTGCCATTGCCGACGACTTCTACATCAGCCGAGGCCGTGTTGCAGGGTGCCTGTTCGTGTAACATGGACAACAAAATTCATCCTCAAAGAGACTCAGATGCTCGCCCCACCAGCTCAAATTCGCCTTCCCCCTCCCTCGCTCGCTCTCTCTCTCTCTCTCTCTCTCTCTCTCTCTCTCTCTCTCTCTCTCTCTCTCTCTCTCTCTCTCTCTCTCTCTCTCTCTCTCTCTCTCTCTCTCTCTCTCGCTCTCTCAGTCAGAGACAGGTCAGCACTGGTGGGGCTTACCGAGAAATACCAACGCCAGGCGCCGGATTTGCGTCCATTTTCCATCTTCGCAACATTTCCTGCACAGTGGGTCTGTGACGCAGGGTTTCGTTCTTGTTTGACCGGAAATGGTTGAGGGGCATGCCAAAACCGTCAGACCACGCAGTTCAGGCAACCTCATCGGTGGATTGATGGGCAGAGGAGGCACGACAACGTGTTCCGCATAGTTGGCCGTTCCTCATGTGGATTCCGGGGTTTGGTGGTTCCGGTCGCGAAGCACATAGTCTCCCAGGTTTTCGTGGTTCAAGTTGTTTAGGGGGAGTGTAAGCAAGCGCTTGCTAGTACGTGAGTTTCGGAGACCCGGAAAAGAGTCATATTTATTCTTATCTCTGTGTGTGTGCGTGCGTGCGCATAAATTCGTTCTTGATTTATAACCTGAGCAACCAGACATGTACAAATACATCCGCGCGTGGCGGAATCCATCGCGCGTTTTTGTGCAAATACGCGTTTCGCCACAGCTGGAGCGCATTTTCAGACCGAAAGCGAGGCCTTGAAAACAATGTTGTTGTGTAGCACACGTGTGTGCGCATGGACACGAGCGACCCGTCGTGCCGGCAGCTGTCCCGGCTCGACGTCGCTTTTTCGGTGACCAAGCGATCTGTAGCATCCTTCCCCGGCCGAGCCATGTCTTTCTCGGCGGGCGACATCCAGGCGGCCTTTGCGGTGGTCGTTGGAGGAAGGGGAGGATCTGATTCCTTCCTCCAACAGTTCCCGCCTGGCGCCCGGCGGGCCTTGATGATGATGCTGTCGTCGTCGTACATCGGATCCGCCGCCGCCTAAGGCGCCCAGCCGACTTCTGGATCAACTGACGGCGGGGCGGCAAGCTCGGCTCCTCCGGCCATTCCGGAGCCGCAAAGCAGCGCCCCCCCTGTGCAGGCGCAGCCGGCGCCGTGGCCGCTCCCTTTGGTGCGGAAGGCTCCATCGCCAGTGCCGGCAGATCAGCAGGGGGGGCAGCAGACAGGTGGCGGCGGGCCTGGCGAAGCCCAAAGCCGAAGGGGCCGCCGGTGGCCGCCGGTGGCCCTTTGGGAATCCTCCGGCTACATGACGGCGGAGGACGCTCGGCGCTCGGCGGACATGGGCTTCCTCACGGCGGAAGCTTTTTATCATGCTACCAATCAGCCGGCGCCGCAACGCCCGGCACCGGTTCGCAGCACGGGCTGGAAGGACCGGGCGACCAGAACCCGGCGTCCCTGGACCAGCTGGCGGCGGCCAACTGCATGGGACTATGTCCGGAAAAGCGCGGCGGGGGCAAAGCCCGGCGAAACTCTGCTGCGGGAGCTGGTGGAGGAGGTCAAGTGGGCAGAGTGGTTGGCCCCACGTCGCCGCCGCATTTGGAACATCGTGACGGTGCCAGTGCTCCCCCGGCGCCGATAGGCTCGTGGCACCGCCTCCCGGCAGGCACTTTGCCGCGGCGTCCTTCGCCATCCTTCGCCATAGTTCAGGAGGACGGCGAAGGAAATGTGAAGGTCCGCAGTGGTGAAGATTGGCGGCAACGATCCTGGCGCATGACGTCCCCGCCCACCACTTCGTCGACGACGTCGTGGACTTTATCCGGCGGGTGGTGGAGTTGGCAGGCACTCGTGGTGTGCTCGGGCCTCTTCGGGCACGATCTGCTCAATGCGTACCGGCAGTGGGCGGTGCGTCATCCGGCCCACTCAGGCACCTTCCTGGCGACACCGGCGGGCCTAACACTTTGGTTTCATCTGGCCATGCGGCGTCGGTCTGGAATTTTAACCAGGCCGCGGACGCGCTGCAGGCGCTGACGAGGGTCCTTCTGTGGGTCATCGAGACGGCGTTGGAGAAGGACTCTGGGGGTACGTCGTCAGGGTCGGCGCCAGACCTATACTACGACTACGGCCAGGCGCCCTTGGTGGCGTTCGGCTCCTTTATGTATGTCCTCGAGATCGTCGTCCAGGTCCTGGCGTTAACCACACTGGCGCGGCGGTTGCCGGAGCGCTGTGGCTGGCGTTCATCGACAACGTCGCCGGCCAGTGGGCCCTTACCAAGGGCTATGGCAGGGAGACCCCGCGGTGAACGGTGTCTTGGCGGCGTTTTGGTCCCAGGCCGCCGGGATGAACTGGCTCCCAGACTTCCGGCGAGTGCCGTCCAAGGCGAACGTCGCGGATGCATTGTCCCGGGGAGGCGGTGGCCATGGGATGGACCCGCGTCCAGACACCGGCGGACCAGATCTGCGCCATCCTCGCGAAGACCGCCGGCGACCTCGAGTTTGCCACCCACGGGGCGGCGGCGGAACTGAAGGGCTTAGCCATTTGAGAGCGTTTTTCCAGCAGTCGGCTGTGCCGGCGCAGTGTGGGGGTGGGGAGCACCGGGCGGGCAACTCAAAGCTTCCCGGCGCCGGCCGGCGCCGGGGAAGCTTTGAGCTACCCGACGCGCCGCCCGTGGGCGGGGGACGACCCTGAAGTCTTCAGCAAACGGCTTCGCCGAATTGGGGAGGCCTCCTCCCCACTCCCGACAAGAGGGTGGCAGAGGGTGGGCCGAAAAAGCCATGTCGAGCCGGGACAGCTGCCGGCACGACGGGTCGCTCGTGTCCATGCGCACACACGTGTGCTACACGACATGTGCTACGGACGTTTAGGGAAACGCCGAAAAAGGCTAACACGGAGAACGACGGAATTCCCTCCTTTTGTATGGGATCGAAGCGCATCGCGCCGGGTCCGTCGCCTCCGCCCAAACATGCGCTTGGATCCCATACAAAAGAAGGGAATTCCGTCGTTCTCCGTGTTAGCCTTTTTCGGCGTTTCCCTAAACCTCGGTAGCACATGTCTTCAGAGCTAGTTTTGTGGAAACCATGGCAGGCGTGGCACTTTGCGAGATTCGGCGTGTCACTTTTTTGGGTCTTCGTTTTCGTGTGGTTGAAAGGCCGAAAACACCGCGCAAAACGAGGTTTTCGTGATGTCCACATTCCAAATTGCGATTTTGCCGTTTACCCCAAAGTTTGTGTTTTCTTCTACGTGGTTTCAAAGATGAGTAAGCAATGAACTTTTCAACCGCAAATTGTGGCAGCAAAGAGAGATCAATGAAAACGACCTCTTCGTCGCATTATCGAAACATTGGGAATTGCCGCGGATTTGTGCATGTCTTCGCGAAAGCTGCATCGGATCATCTTCGTGAGATGTGCCTATCGCAGGAACACGCATCGGATGAACTTCGTCAGATGTCAGAGGTTCATGTGAGTTGAGCAGAAGATAGGATAGATTGGAATCAGGATGAAAATATTGGGAATTCGTGTTGATTGAGGAGGATTGGTGAAATTTTGTCGCGACAACTGCATCGGATCATCTGCGTGAGATGTGGCTATTGCAGGAAAACGCATCGGATGAATTTCGTCAGTTCTGAGAGATTCATCTGAGTTGAGCGGAACATAGGATAGATTGGAATCAGGATGAAAACATTGGGAATTCGTATTGATTGCGGAGGCTTGGTGAATTTTTGTCGCCACAACTGCGTCGGATCATCTACCTAAGATGTGGTTGTTGCAGGAAAACGCATCGGATGAACTTCGTCAGATTTGTGAGATTCATCGGAGTTGAGCAGAAGATAGGATAGATTGGAATCAGGATGAAAACATTGGGGGTTTGTACTGATCGAGGAGGGTGAAGTTTTGTCGCGACAACTGCATCGGATCATCTTCGTGAGATGTGGCTGTTGCAGGAAAACGCATTGCATGAACTTCGTCAGATGTCAGAGGTTCATGTGAGTTGAGCAGAAGATAGGATAGATTGGAATCAGGATGAAAACATTGGGGGTTTGTACTGATCGAGGAGGGTGAAGTTTTGTCGCGACAACTGCATCGGATCATCTTCGTGAGATGTGGCTGTTGCAGGAAAACGCATTGCATGAACTTCGTCAGATGTCAGAGGTTCATGTGAGTTGAGCAGAAGATAGGATAGATTGGAATCAGGATGAAAACATTGGGGGTTTGTACTGATCGAGGAGGGTGAAGTTTTGTCGCGACAACTGCATCGGATCATCTTCGCTGAGATGTGGCCATTGCAGGAAGGATAGATTGGAATCAGCATCGGATGAACTTCGTCAGATGTTGTGAGATTCATCTGAGTTGAGTGGAAGATAGGATAGATTGGAATCAGGATTGAGGAGGATTGGTGAATTTTTGTCGCGACAACTGCGTCGGATCATCTACCGGAGATGTGGCTGTTGCAGGAAAACGCATCGGATGAACTGAACTTCGTCAGATTTGTGAGATTCATCGGAGTTGAGCAGAAGATAGGATAGATTGGAATCAGGACGAAAACATTAGGAACTCGTGTTGATTGAGGAGGATTGGTGAATTTTTGTCGCGACAACTGCATAGGATCATCTTCGTGGGATGTGGCTATTGCAGGAAAACGCATCGGCCGATCCTCGTCAGATTTGCGAGATTCATCTGAGTTGAGTGGAAGATACAGGATAGATTGGAATCAGGATGAAAACATCGGGAATTCGTGTTGATTGAGGAGGATTGGTGAATTTTTGTCGCGACAACTGCATCGGATAATCTTCGTGAGATGTGGCTATTGCAGGAAAACGCATCGAATGAACTTCGTCAGGTTTGAGAGGTTCATATCTGAGCTGAGTGGAAGATAGGATAGATTGGAATCAGGATGAAAACATTGGGAATTCGTATTGATTTAGGAGGATTGGTGAATCTTTGTCGCGCAAACTGCATCGGATCAACTTTGGCCCACGCTCACGCAGCACGGACGTTATTAACCCCCCCACCCACCTCCACCCCACCCCCCTCCCGAAGACAAGTCCCAATCCTCAGAAATGCACGAAAACGCACGACAGTTAACGATCCGTTAGCAAATACATGTGCCTGAATAGCGACCAAACTGCGGTTCAGCATGAACACCTTCATCTGCTGTCGCAGAAGCATGCTTATTCTTCTTGCTACTACGTTCAGTTTGCACCGAGGTCTTGAAAACACGATGGTACTCGTAAAGAAGCTTTGGCTCTGAGTGCTTTGACCACGGCACAGCAACAGGTGCTACTATCACTGGCATCCGGAAAAACCATCCCGGTGTTACCATCAAGGCGCAGCTGATTGCAACATCAAGCTCAAGACGCTACGGGTCTCCTTTGCGGAACTTCACGCACTCAACTTGTGGATCATGTGTAGCGGGCCTGCATTCAAAGCATCTGCACACTGCCAAGTCAGGTTACAGACAGGAGGCAATTCCATGGTTGTGTATCCCGGCATGGCGACAGGTATAGGGGTTTGATTGGCATGAATGGCACCTCGCTTCCTCGATTTACTCCTCTGTGGTTCAGCGTGCACGAGCAGCCCAGCATCCGAGTAAGCGCCCTGTCCTTGTTCCCTGCATGCCAGCACACTGGCATAGGCCTTCTGCGTCACAGGTGAATCAGCCAGCTGGGGCTTCTATGGCATCGATCATCATCACCGGAGATCCGAAGATGGTTCCCTCTGCTGAGGCACGAGTAAGGAGGTCACTGACTGTTACCAACATCTCGAGGCTTCATGTGGATTCATGTGGGTTACATCTTTTGTTAAGGGCACTTCAAGCAAGGTACAAGATGCATGTGGACGGAACGTCAACAGCGCGCTTTGAAGAATCCTCGCTAAACGAAGCCTCCAGAGATCATGTTTATGGGTTATTCCGATGTATATCGTCTCATCCACAGCGACGAAGGGTCGGATCCTAAAACTCTAGCTTGACAGACTGCAAGGATCTTGTTGTCATGGTCAAGTTCTTGCAGCGCTCCACTCAGTCAGGAAGCTGCGCTGCACCCCGTTTAACATTGATGTCCTTGGAATGGCCTCGTGTTCCAAAAGAGAAAATCTATTACACCAAACCCCATGCGAAGCTTATGGCAAGTGGTGTCATGAGAGTTTGGGTGGTGCCAGATTCCCTGTCCCTCCACTGTAGCACAAACCTTCTTCCCCTGCAGGTGGCGGTGGTCGAGGTCGCAGCTCCTGAGTTTGCGAGTTCCGAGTCTATGTCTTGCTTGGTTTCGTCAGAGTTTCGGACTCCAGCGGTTCGGGTTTATACCTATAATATATATATATATATACATATATATATGCATATATATATGCACATATAAATATATTCCCACATTTATTCATGTATACACATGTAATTAGGATATGTACGCAGCTCTACATAATTATGTGTGTTCATCAGTTCGGGTGTGCCACCGTGCAGAGTTTCTCAAAGTTGTACGGTGCATCCACGGCTGGGCTTGGGCATGTTGTCAAAGTTTCTTGGCGCTGGGGTTGGGGTTGCAAAGAGCAGTAGCTCAATAGGTCCACGCCCATGCCGGCAATCGCGGCTTCTGGGGGCATTGTCGGCAGACCGCACTTATCCAACCTGCACTCTCAATTCAACCCCTGATGGGCAAAGCTGCAGCTACATGCTGAAGGCAAACCCAGGGCATAACGTGTAGCCTCAAAAACAGTGATACAGGGTGGACCCAGCCTGCGGGACCGTGCCTCTGTAAATTGCTTGCCTGCTTTTTTGAATCCTTGCGGCATCTTGCGGCTGTGCACTAGGCGTTGATGAGTGGCCCTTCGCAAGGAAGCCAAAAAGCATCACGAGGCAGTCTTGTCGTAAGGTCGGGGGAGGGAACAACGTGTTCATAGGCTTGAACTTGCAGGGCGTGTCGGCTTGCCCATCCGATTTGGTCATGCGCCTTACCGTCGCACGTAGCTTTTCGTTCCATGATGTAGGCATCGCAGAGGAGTGGCAGCAAAGAATATACTCTGTAGTGAGAAGCATGTTTGGGACATAAGCATGGCAAATTGCGGTTTTGTTGAAGCTTAACAGTTAAGAAGAAGATCTTTAGTAAACAACCTCAACAGTCTTTTCAATGGCTACCGGCCTAGCTATGCAACATCTTCAGCATGGCCTTTCCACTCAGATTCAGCTCAGTTCCAAGTGCAGTTCAGGGTTTTGCGACCGAGCGGGCTACATGAGAGCTTCTCAGGAGGTGTGCATGGATGTGCCTGATGCAGGCGGTGCCATGATGCTGCCAATGCTGCACAATCCGCCACGGTAGAGGCGCGTGTATGGTGATGACAGAATGATTTCAAGAAATAGTGCTGTAGATACCAAGACACTTGTGCCCCAAGGGGATTTCGAGTTTTGGCCCTTCTAATTTGGTAGAACTTCAAGATGTGTAGTTTGTGGAGGTGGGATCGGGCGGAATGTTGTTTGTTTGGTTCATGACGCTTGAGATTGGGGGGGCAGGTTGGAAGCTTGTGCTGCTGACAGCTTATGTCGGTTGATCCCTGAACAGCCGAAGAAATCACCCCGCTGACCGCTTGGACCAACTCGTGATTTACCATGAACATGGACAGTTCATGCACAGTCCCGCAGAAGTTTAGCGCGTTGTGAGGCTCCTAAAATCCCAAAATGTCACACCTATGGGTGAGTCACAGTGAGTCCGCCTGAGTGCTTTGGACAGTTTCCAGGTCCTGCCACAGCCATGCCGTGGACTTCAAGGAGCATTCTGAGGTCATCAAATTCTGCACGAGACGATGATGAGATCGGAAGAGTCACGCAAGATGGTCCCGCGTGTTCCGCTGGGGGCATATGCCTATTTGCGATTTGCGTCCTCCATCTTCGCCAAGCATGGCTTTGGAGCAACACGTCGGAGCTGGGAGAGGTGCAGAAGGAGATGCCGCCTGCAGCATGAAGTCGGAGTGCTCAAAAAAAGCTCCAGATGCGGTCATATGCAGCCATTAGGTTTCGGAGAGTCTGCGACGGAGCAACCTGCGAATGTGGCAGCTTGCTCACCTAGAACCTGTTGATCAGCTGCCTCTCGCTCGTAGCCCTCGCTGCTCAAGCTTTCATCACAAGGCCTTTGACACTCGTCCATCCCACTTGGAAGACATGGCTCCGGCGATGAAGTCCGCGATGAAGTCCAAGGCCATGAAGACCGGTGCCAAAGCCATGACGAAGGCCCAGCTTGCCGACCAGCTCGCCACCAAGTCCGAGCTCAAGAAGAAGGATGTCTTGTCGGTCCTGCAGAACCTTTCTGAAATCGGTGCCAGCGAGGTGACCACTACCGGCAAGCACCTTGCCGGCAGTTCAGGATTTGATGCTGCCATGCCCACTTCCGAGGGCCAGCAGCATTTGGTCGAAGTGATCTGGCGTCGGTCTGAGGTTTGTTTTGCCAGGACTCTGCATGATCAAGACTCGTGCCTGGGCTTGATCTCATGATATAATTGATCATTGCGGCTGGTTACAGCTGGTTGCGTGAGAGTCTGGGGCTTTCCAGTTGCAAGGTCAGAAGCCTGCCACGAAGGCTGGCACTCGCATGATGCGCAGCGCTTAGAGTTTGCTGCTTTAGTCAGGGCCGAGCTTCGCAGAAGGTTTGGGCCCGCCACCTGGGATTCTTAGCGGCGCTTCCGCATGGCTGCTGAGCTTCCCTCTTTTGGGGGCATTTGAGTCGCCGATGCCGCGCTGTGGTCTTCTTCAAGGGGGCCCAGCTCTGCGTTAAGCTTCATCAACTCGCATGATGTTCGGCAAGGCCAGCATTGGGCTACTGGCTGAAGACATTCTGAGCCGTGATGTGGCTTCATTGCATAATCTACTGTTTGCTGCAGGAGGTGCAGGTCAAGGCGCAGAAGGTGGGACCGCTGGTGCAAGCAGTCGGTGACTTCGGCACCTTGCTACCTCAGCTTGCCGTCAGGCGAAGACGGTTGTGAAAGCGACGCCGCTGGCCGCACTCAAGAACCAGATCTAGGGGGTGGCTCTGAGCTGCGGGCAGCGGAACTGCAGCTGGCTGCATGCTTGTCGATGGGGTTCAACGGTGGGCGCGCAAGCTTGCTGTGAAGCGAGGGCTCTGTTCGTGCGCAATCAGACGCACGCCGTGTGCCGATAGTGCCGGTTGACAAAAAGCTGTCTGGGCAAGTCTGTCTTCCAGTCGTTTTGACCAGCACCATGTACAGCGTCAAACACGTGGTTCTGTCATCAACTATCGGAAAGCCGGTCCGTTCCATCCGCACCACCAGCTAAAAAAACCCTGATCTGTGACACCCTCAACCGAGGCTGCCTGGCAACAAGCTGCTTTTGTTCGGGGAGACTTGCAGCATGTGCGGATCCCCGCAGTTTTTTTAGCCCTCGGCAGAGAATCTAGGTCAGGATTCGAATTCAGTGTGCTTGGGTAGGTTAAACGCGGCTCTGGGAGTCATTCCGCGGCTTCGGTTCGACACGACAGTATTCGATACTTGCAACTCCCACCTTCGTGGCCTGCGACGAGTTCCTGTGGTTTGTATTTCAACTGAGCAGGTGTCGAATCCAGCCGACCATCTCGGCACCGGAGGCGAAGACCCTGAAGCCTAGCAGCTCTCACAGATCGCTGGCACGCATTTGAGTTTCAGCCGAAGCGCTTACTGTCTGCCCCACATGGATCCATGATAAACGGGGTTGACTGAGTGCTTCAACGTGCTTCTGTTTTTCCGGGTAAGTGAGAAAGCTGCAGGGGTGGGCCAACAAAATGCCCGCGTTCCAGCCAGAGCTTGCTGCGACCGCCACAGCACCAGAAATGCGTTGGCTTGACAGGCGAAACGGAAGGCTCCTCGTCAGGCGCAGGCGCACATGCAGGGTGGACAGACAGTAGTTATACCTCTTGGCGTGTGAATGGTCTTCGTCTCAGTTCCCTGAACAGCCTTTGGAATGACCGGGCTGATCTTCAACTTCTTGCCACCCCAGAGAGGATTATGTCCTATCATGGGTATCATCGCACTTCGGAAAGAAGGTCCGCCATAGAGCATTGTCTCAGAGGCTTTCCTGGGTGAGAGACATCAAGATGGTGTAAAATCGTCGGGTTGGAAAGTCCCACGCGCTTCAGATTGCCACTCTGGCTTAGGCCTACGTTGCAAGAACCAGGCATGAAGCTCTCCTATTGTGCCAGGCTTTCTGTTTTGTCAAAGTCCCCGAGCTGTCTGTGCTCAGGCAAAGAGTGCGTCCTCCAACCGCCCCGAGGACCGACTTTAGGAGAGTGCTTCTGGGGGAGGGGAATTGATTGGAAGTTTTGCGGGCGCGCAGTGTCCTTCTTCACCAGAAACAGCCATTCTTGCTGCGTG
Source organism: Symbiodinium sp. CCMP2592 (assembly GCA_905221615.1). Taxonomy (NCBI): domain Eukaryota; class Dinophyceae; order Suessiales; family Symbiodiniaceae; genus Symbiodinium; species Symbiodinium sp. CCMP2592. The sequence goes on from CAJNDT010006059.1 coordinate 240,198, forward strand.
CAGCGGTCCCTATTATGCCAGATGTTTTGCTTGAAGGAATCAGAAGGATCTGCCTTTAACAATAGCGTGTTCTTATCGTGCGGGCCTCGGGGACTGAGCGAATCGCAATGATGCCCCATCGACTTGCAAAAGGTTGCAGCTGCAGTTCTGGTATGCTGCAGATCAAACCTGGAATTCCAGTTGTTGTGTTGTATGTAGGATTGAGAGACCAGAAATGTGGAAGCGCGAAGCGGACAGGAACAGAGCTGAGGTGAAGGTTTGTTGCTCTGAGCTTGTTTAATCTCAGAAATTCTCAGAATACAGTGGTGTGATACGGTTGCTGTTGAAACCTGGTTTTGGGAATGTGCTACGGCGTGGTGATGTGCTTCAGCTGCAAGATATTTAGCTAAGTCGGCTTTCTCCTTAAGAAAAGTTCAATGTGTTGTCAGAGCGCTAGCTTTTCAAACATGGACATCATGGGAGATTCTTCCAAAGGTCATCAGCCGCGACGCCCAAGCCTGCAGCTGCTGCAGAGCTTGCTTGGGCACCCTGTTTCGTGCTTGGGGATGCATTGAATGAGTCAGGCTGAGCGAGGAAGCTTCTTGTGCCTCCACGAGCTTGATTGGGTCTAATGATAGCTGACAGGTTCGCATGTTTGAATCATTGAAAGTGTCGCGGGGACTGCGCGCGGGTAGATTCTTATGATTTCGTTAGGCAGGCGGCAGGCTTGATCGGGGTTCCGAGAGCTTGAGGGCTTTGTTTGCAGTCTTTATCCGCAGCGAAGTTCTACACCCTTATGCAGTGGCTGACCTTGGTTCGACGAATACGGCAAGAAATCCACGAAACGCTTGTTCAAGATCTTAACGTTGCACTTGGCGAGGCAGGATAATTCAAGAACACACTTGAATTACTTGATTCGACTCGAAGTGTAGGATGGGACCAGGTTCCATACTGCCAGAACGTTTGGTGAATGACGCCCTCTAAATTTAGGCGAAGCCGCCCTTGCTGGAATGAATCTCAGCGGGAACCCTGGATCTCCTGATGACAGTTGCCGATTGCCAGCTGCTTTGACTGCGTAGCGATCTGTCGACAAGCATGCGAATCATTGCTTTGTGGTGCGCTGAGGATTAATTCGCGCACTGCGCTATGGTGCTGCGCGTCGTTGTCTTATGCTGTCCACGCCGAGTCTGTTACAGGCTGGTTTGTGGTTGAAAACTTAAACGGCTTTGGCTTTGCGTTTGCAGGCCGCATGCCCGCGCCAGGATCGACCCAAATTACATTAATTCCTTTGGCTCACACCCAACTAATCCCAGAGATGCCACGCTGCAATGCCCCTTACCTTACTATAGCAAAGACCTTCCGCCTCCACAGTCGGTCCCAAACGACAACTACAGTGTCTTTGGCTCCGAACGAGGAGGACAGCGCAGCGAGCTTCTGGTGACCTGACGCCAGTGCATTCGACAGCCCGTGGCACGCGGGACCTTTAGCCCTCACGACAAGACACGCTCAAAGATTCCTCATGCATGTCTGCATCTACTACGCGCCTGCTGTGCCACAGTGCAAACACACGCAAGCAATGACGGCAGCTGTACAGTTCTGCAGGGGCCACAGGCTCCCAGCCAAAGCACCGGAAGTAGGGCTTCCACATTGTTTCTACGACTGCTCTCCTAGTCCTTTCCTGCATAGTTCACGTGGCCCCACAGCTTGATGATTCTGGAGCCTCGTTGGTGCGTGGGAGCCTGTGGACAGTGTGCCTCAGTGAGTGGCTGATTGGACTTGTGGGACGAAGTCAGGGGGCGAGGTAGGTTCTTGTGTGGAGTGTGGAGTGCACAGTGCACAGGGTTTTCGTGCTTGGCAGGCTCAGAGGCCAAAGAAGAGATCTGAATCGGTATGTTTTCTCGGCATAGAGCTTGCCATTTGTTCGGGAGGAAGCGCTACCAGTCGGGACCAGCAAGGTGTCGGTCCCCTCTGACGGATAGGCTGTTCAGGGTGTGCCAATTTCAATTTCAGGTTCAGCGCTTGGGGCCAAGCGGCTGTATGACCTGCGTGGATTACTATGCACTTCTACGGCTCTAAGGGTTCTGGCAGATTCTGGCATATCTCAGCAGGTCACGAAGCCGACAAGCCTTTCAGCATTTGAAACTTAGGGTCCCGTTCAACATTCTTGGCTGTTTGGTGTCGCGGCCACGCAAAGACAAAAGAAGCAGGGGGCCTCGCGCATCGCACAGCATGGTGTGACTGCTTTGACGACGTCACACATTTCCTCTTGGAGCCAGAGAGAACTTCGCGCACGAACGTCCTGGGAGGCGGGAAGCGGGATGAGCCACACTGGTAGCGCTTGAAGGGAGGCAGGCGGGGGATCTTAGGCCTTGGGCCCCTCTTAGAGACGTCGCTTGCTTGTCTTTTCGGGCGCCTCAAGCTCAAAAGCGCTACCACTGCGTCACTGTGTCCTTTGCGTGGACTTGCATCAGCCTGTGGTAGAGAAAGCAGATGCCCAGCCTTCGAGTTCATGCCAATTTTTCGCCTCATGAGCCATTGAGCCATGGCAAAGAAAGGCGCCATCCAACAACAGGGACATGAAGGATCAAAGTTTGGGACTCCTGAGTGCAAGTCCCAAGGGTTAAGAGCTGGCATAGGAGTGATCTTTGCAAATGTTCTGGTTTCAGCTGCCCATTTCTCTGACCTCGACGGTGAGTCTTGGATGCTGATTGCTGGGGCGAGAGTGCAGCGACGAATCCTACAAACTCGACTGCACTTTCGACTGCTTTCTCCGCGAACCTGCATCGCTTTATTTGCACCCTTCGTCTGGTTGTTCACGTCTTGGCTCTTTTAGGGGGAGGTGACTGAGAGACATGATCGGAAACCCTGCGGAGGCACCTTCAACAGCTCCTTCTTCGGCAATTTTGCCACCAGGCGGGCAGCAGGGCAACACAATAAGCCGAGTCTTTCAGGTTCGAGCTCAGCCCCCGCCGCTTGCTTTTGGTCTGGTACAGTGACCCGAAGGTCTCTTCACAAACCCTGCCCACAGCACCAGGCTCCACGGAACACCCGTGCGCTTCGGCATCCTGCTCGGCCAGCGTGTTCTCACCTCGGTCAGGACTCGTCAAGGGAGAATGTGGAGTTCTTGGAGCCTTCGGGGATGTAGTGGCTTCGGCCGCAAAGGACGACAAGTTGGATTTTCACTCATGAGCTTCTAGATAATTTTGCGCGGCTTTGGTGTGATAGGACGCAGACACGACAGCTCTCAATCCGCATGGCAGACACCTATTCATCTTCTGTTTCAGCTCAATGCGCCGGGTTGCTTCTGAATAACCCCACTCAGCTAGGTCGAGGCGTCCCTTGGAGACGTGGTGCTCGCTGCTGCGACGCCCCAGGTGCCAAAGGAGGACGCGAATCGGCCTGCGGGCCTGCAACGGCAACAAGATAAGGGAAGGGCAGTGGCAACGAGGTTTGAAGTGCTCGAAATTCGGCCCTTGTCATGCGCTTGTTTGGAATTTATACAGACGCCGTGAAGTGTGCCGTGGGCTGCGTTGCTCCTACTACGCATCAGGTTGCCTTAATGCTTGGGCCGCAAGAAGAGTGTCACTAAACCTTGCGAGGTTCTTGTATGAGAGCTGCCTGGAATTGACCACATCTGTTGCATCCTGGCGCACAGCACAAGATCGCCTTAAGACCGCAGCAGCACAAAGGTCCTGAATCCCCAAGCCCCGAAGCACAAAACTCGCCAAGCATTAAGTGCCTTCGGGATCAAGACTTCAA